>JASSUY010000287.1:0-172140 GCA_032466535.1 Forpus xanthops | reverse complement strand
CTCAGATCCAATCTAAACTTTCCCTGTTTAAGTTTGAACCCGTTACCCCTTGTCCTCTCATTACAGTCCCTCATGAAAAGACTCTCCCCAGCATCCCTATAGGCCCCCTTCATATACTGGAAGGCTGCTATGAGGTCTCCACACAGCCTTGAAGGTAGAAATGATCTTTCTTCCTCCACTAGAAAAGCATTGATATCTTATTTACAGCACTATAAACCTATTTATATAAAAATGAAACAAGAAACAATAACTTAAAATGATCCTCAAAAGTAGACCAAGGTCAAGTGAAAAAGAAAGGATGTAGGTAACGGGCAGCACTAAAAGCATTTAGATTGCTGGAAGAGCCAATATATAACAAACACAAAGAGTTGTATAACAAAAAGCATCACTGTAGCATTGCTCAAAGAATTAGACTAAACTTAACTACTATGCACATTTTTGCACAGTATTATAGAAAAAATAACAAAAAGATGCAAAAGAAGATGAAAAAAGAGAACGTGCAAGGTACCACCTCAGCAAAACTCATGATGGCTAGTGCTTAGAAGTGGAATTAGGCTGTAACAAAACAGTATACACACTTAAGACCTGGTCTTTCTGTAGCAAGCTGACAGTAGTTGCCACTCAGGAGAGGTGCCTGTGCTGGAGTGGAGCCAGGCATGGAAGGGGCTGTACCTGCTGTGCTTGGAGCCTGTGCTGCAGCTGGAGCCGCAGCTGGTTTGGCTGGTTCTGCACAATGCTGGCAGGCCGCAGGCCAGGCCGGGGCTGCATGCGCAGGGCTGCATACCCCGGGCGCTGACCCATGGCGTGGAAGCTCGGGTCCTGCATGGGTGCGTAGCTGCCCTGCGCCATCTGCGCCTGTGCCGCGTACTGCTGGGAGAACACCGGAGCCTTCTGCTCCATCAGCATGCTCGAGTCCTGGCTGGGGAAGGTCTCAGGGTCAACAGCTTGGCTCTGCAGAAATATGTGAGCAGCAGAAATAGTTGGTGAGACATGGCTTTTCACAAAATTTTACGAGACTAATACAGCCACCCTGCAAAAGCAACCTTCTAGGATGTGAATGTTCTGAAGCAGAAAATTATATAAACTATCTTTACTTAAATATAAAACTTACAAATAAATAGCATTGTATTTTTGAGTGTCAGAATGTATTCATGGGGACAGATTCCTTCTCTCTCTTCTTTTATTTTCCCTTTATTTTTTTTTTAACAAAGACTCATAATCTTTGTCATGTTCTTAACATAGCCTTTGTATCATTCTGCTAACAAATGAAGACCTGAAATGAGAAACGCTATATTGAAATCTGCAAATGAAATGATGGCAGCATATTTCTGTCACCGATTCTGAGATAAATTCAAAGATGTTACAAATGAACAAGCAGATTTTTATCAGTACCTTTAAACAAAATAATGGCTTCAAATAAAGATGCCTGAAACTATTACAGAAGCTAATGTGAACAGAATGCTTAATTCTTTCAGGGCACTTTAGCACAAACCGATTATCCATTAGCATAAAAAGGCTGACACAGTTCTAAACTCCATTCTAGATACTCCCCTAATATTTGCTCTAGCCAGAATAATTTTATAGCTTATTCCACGCTGACCTTGGAAATCAAGTTATTCTAAATTTCAGCGCTCTTATGAAAGAAAGACTGTAAGCTCCTACAAAATGTTTTATGGCTATTTTTAAAAACATGTTCTAAAATGTGACAGTTCTCTTATTTGCAAAATTCTTTAACTGTTTCCACTGAGATTCTAATTAAATAGAAATATATTTACCTCTTAGTTTGAAATAAAGCATTATTCATTTTTTTTTGGTGGTGATGTTTCAAAAGCTATGCAATATTGCATGAAAGCTTCACACTGCAATTGAAGTCCACCAATGAATTGTACCTCCATCTTAACACCTCACTGAGTTCTGTGTTGTACCTAATAGGCTTGGAGATAGCTCATGTTCAAGACAGGACTTCATTGGTCCTATTTCATATCTAAAATGCAGAACTAGTTCAGAAGTTATGCTCACAGTGCTTATGAGTGCTGGGAAATGGGTATTCTAGGCTCTGAGAATATTAAATCATTATAGAGACATGTACAGCTGGTTCGGGAAACAAAATTATGATGCCAGAAACATCAAAAACTAACTTTTCCCTAAAATATTTTTTACTACATTATTTTTGCACCATTGAGGACTGAAATGGACAAAAACCGACTGAAAGCAGACAAAAAACAGCTGTGAGGAGAAAAGAAAGGATGAAAAAGAGCAGAAAAATTTCATGCTGGGAAGTTTAGGAAGCATGTTCATTATTAAAAAGAAATTCAGTTTTAAGTGCTTAAATTTCTTCAGGTAAAATTCATACCTTAACACATACTAAGCAACTAAGGGAAAAAACTATGGGTGAAATGACATGTTACAGGTTTGCTCATCCACTCATTGCACAAAGGTTTTGATCATGCTCCTCTGCTCCAAAGTCTTCATATTCCTTGTTTTTCACCTTTGCTAAACCTTGTTGCTGACCTCAGTCTTGCCTTTCTCCCACATGGCTGCTCTTCTGACCACCATATAAGCAGAAACCTGCTAGGTTTTTTGGTTTTGGTCAGGTTAGTCGCATAAAGCCTAGTGGCTCAACACAAGTCAGGAGGAAAGCTAGGTGAGAGTGGCAGGGAAAAAGACTAAGCCTGGGGCTGAAGGAAGCTTTTTAGGTTACACTAAGCCATTAGACAGAGTCCTACCAAAATATTTGACTCCATACTAGCTTGCAAGAAGAGTTTTTTATTCCCCTTCTTCAACACATATTTTATCTCCACCTTGGTAACATACCGTCTAAACACAACAACCTAACACATGCAGTGCAACGTCCAATATACCTGGCTGACTAGTTCTGGTATTCCTAGAGCCCTGTCGATTTCTTCTAAACCATCAAAATTCCTTAATGCCATGTAAAGCTGATCCAGAAGAGCACCCTCATCACTTGGTGACTCTGATGAAGGATGATTACACAAGAGATCATCTGGTGAGCTGCCAAATGGTTGCCTGTGAAAACATGAACACAGCATTGGTAAACAGCTGCTGAAACCCATGACATAGTATCAGAGGATTAGTGTTAAAATTGAGCTAACAAGTGGAGACAGAAATTGTTTTAATCTCTGTCAGTTTTGTTTAGCAAATTATTCTGGATGAAAGTTATGCTACCTAAAGAAATAACTAAATTCCATGATTAATGCCCGTCAAGATCTTGCAAGCACAGTGTATCAAACAAGTAAGCAAGCACACCAAAGTTATACTCAGGTGGCTTTTTCATATTACAGGGTCAGCAGAGGAATGAAGTCAGTATATAGTCACTGAACATGGAAGATTAAAGAATTTTTAATTAATTGCAACTTAAATTTTCAGATGTTAGGTTGAATCTCACAAGTTGAAGAATTTATTTCCACTTTTCTTAACTGTTTTTCTATCAGACTAAGCAGGGCAAAGAGGTCACAGAAAGGTCCCAAGGATTGAGCTCGCACAAACCAAACATCTGGAAGAGCGGGCCAGAAGCAAGAGGGAGCAAGGAGAAAAGGACATTCCCCTTTTTGTTTGCAGCAAAACACTGTATCAGCTCAACCCATCTTATAGAATTGCACACTTGGGTACCAGTTTATGCACTTAGTTATGCGCCTCAGAAGGGTGTCAGCAAGAATTTGGATACTGACAAGCAAAGTGTGCTGGTTCTATAAATCCTGCTTACCTCACCCTGAATTTGTATGCAAAGCACACTCTCAGTTACAAAGGCAGAAGAGAGGTTTATCCTGAACGTAAAGGACAAAACTTATCAAGAAACAAACTAAATCTGAAGCAACACCTTATCTGAAGCCAAATGACATGGTTTTGCTTTGCAGTTCACATGAGTCTTACTTCATGCACAAGAGTGCAAGAGAAAACATAAAGAGCAAAGCATTTTGCAAGCAAGAGCAGCTACTATGTGCACATCATGGATGAATCTTATCCCAGATAATTACTGAGAGACAACAAAAGCTGCTACACATGGAAGGGGGAAACAGCACTATATGTGAACCCTTTTTATACGTCTGTTTGGAAAAACAAAGAAACGTATTTGTGTATTTAGTTTCCATAATGAGATATATGGTTGCCATGGAAGTCTAATCTCTATGTCAAAGCTAAGCAGAAGGAAAAAGCTGCATCATCAGGCTATACACTAAAAAAAAAGCAAAGGATGGCAGGGAAGAAAACATAAACATATTCTTTTTAATTAGAGCCTGGACTGTAAAAATAAAAATAAACATTTAATGCACCTTTAAAATGTCACAAAGCATTAATCAATCTCATGTATCTACAAGATTCTATAAATCTCACAGATGGAATTATAAATCAGTAAATCACAGGATCACAGAAAAGTAAATCAGTAAAAGGGAAGAAAAACAAAAAACCCTTTGAATAAAATTGTTTTCAAACTTTAAAGATGTCCTACAAGGTGGAATCTATGATCTGGAAAAATCATTGATGAGGCTAGCCAAAAAACCTCCCTTGAATGAGAACATGTAATAAGAAGAAATTTAAAACATTTGTCAAATTTATGTATCTTACATAATGACAATTATTTTGGGGGGTTGTTTATTTCTTTGATATACATTATATTGTTTAATATTTCTCAAAATGAATTATTTTTACTCACAATTTAATTTTATCAAACTTAATACTCATAACAATAAACAGAATATAAAAATACAAATACCAGAGATTACTAAAACTGGAAATGGCAGCACTGAGCAATTTATCATCTCGGGGTGTAAATGATCAAAACATGGTTACTTTCAGATGCAACACAATGGGAATTCCTTTCACCATCTTCAGCTACAAGGAAATACTGAGAAATGCAAAGTAAGAAATACAGAGATATGCATTTGGAAGAATTCTCTGCCCATTATTTGCCGATCAAATGTGGCCCTGTATTTTCTTTTATGGTGTCACTTTTTAAGTGGATAATTGAGTTATGCAAACGGTGCTTTTGTCATATGGACACCCTAACTAGGGGAGAATTAGCACCAGGAAACATCTTGAAAAGCATGGAAAGTACCAGAGAAAATGACACAGAAACTTAGAGATAGTAGTTTTGGACATCCTTTCATAACGAAAAATAAGCAAATTTAGTCAGAAGGTTAACCTTTCTTCAAACACTTTTTTTCAACTGCTTCCTTTAAATATTCTTTTCAATGCTCTCCCCATTTACTACTGAAAAATATCCAAACTTCACTGTGATACAGAACTTCCAACTCTTCCATCAAATTACATGGCAAAGAGAGCATTTATAAGTATTACTGGAACACATACACATTTCCTTAGGAAAAAATACTGCAGGCATTAAAATGGTATGTAGAATTTTGTTTCCTCGAGGTGTATAAATAATAGGCCTGAGAAATCTTTCCAAGTTTTGATGTGACACTAAGACTCACCTGTTCTGATTACCAAAAGTTGCCTGATCTATAGGCAAGATGCTGTCTGGCCATGGTGCAGTCTGATTTGGAGGTGCCTGTTGTTGGCTATACTGAGGTCCTCCTATATTCATCTCTAATTCAGATGGCCCTATTCAAGGAAAAATAACCATATAACTGCTGTGACAAGAATCTACTTTCATGTTAATGCTTTCCATTAAATTATTTATGCAACAGTAAAAGCAAACAAAATCACCAAGACATCAGTAACATCACTATTAAAAATATTACGAATTTTTGTGAAAAACTGCTCTTAAAATTTGAGAAAATATCATGAGAGCTCTGAAAGTGGTTGAAAAACATAAAATAGCAGATACTACATCATAGATGGAAAAATTAGTAAGATAAGCATGAAAAAAAGACAGCATATAAAGTCATTATCATAATGTACTTGTTTTATGATATCCTCTTTCTTTGGCCACACCACTGTGGAGCTACAAAGTAGCAGAAATTGTTCATATCACTATATGTATTAAAAGTCAGTGTTACATACCTTCCTCCCCCCCCACTTCCACAGGAAACTTTCACTGTGGAATACAGTTCTCATCGAATCTATAATTGAACGGTTTTAGTTTGTTTTTTTCCTTTTCCTGTTTTCTTCTTCTGACAATCCAGCACATGGCAAAAACCCCAAGTCCACATGTGCCCCGACTTACCCATATTCATGACCTGAGATGGAAGCATCTGCCTTGGGCCAGGCTGGTTGCTGGGTCTCAAGGGGATGCTGGCCGTGGGGTTGCGGATCATGCCTGCTTGCACTGGCCTGTTCATGGCACTAGCTGTGGGCGCGCAGGTCACCCTCACAGCAGAAGCCTGGTTTCCCCAATCTCCAGATGTCATGGCAGGCCGAGGGGCATTGCCACTGATCATTCCTGCACAAAAACCAAACAAACTTGCATGCAGGCACATGGTTCAGAACACTGTAGTATAGTACTGTAGCATTACCACTGCCTGATGAGCTGCATTTTTAGCAATAAAAATGTAGCAGTTTCACTCAAAGCACGTTGTACCACCACTGCCCTTCCAGATGTGCAACACTACTGAATGATGCCTTATGCTACTTAGTCAAGGAACTGGAGATTATTATACATTTTACAAGAGGAAGATCCTTTTATCATTTCCGAAACGCTGTTCAGAGTAAGTGCTCCCACATGTAGTCTGCAACAGGTGCTGAGGGTGTGTGGATAGGCCTAACTTCCTTCCTCAGGAAATGAGTCACGTTTGTTGATGTGTCTGTCAATGCTTTACTTTCCAAGTGCTAAGTGAGAATGAAGAATTGAGTAACAACATGTTATCGCTACACACACTTACAAATTAGGAGGATTGAGTTTAAATTTGCATTCTGCAAACATCTTTTGGCAAGTCCTTTCATTCAGGACCTAGACTTCATAGCTTCAAGGCTCACCCAGACAATGTCGAACCAATATACACTGCAGGGAAATTACACACAGGAACTTTCCGATAGATGTTGAAGTTCATTACCGTTATTTTAGGGGAAGTCCTCCTACATCTACTGTAAACAGCTGATATAGTTTATTTACACTTGGAATATATAGAGTACTATAGTCTGACAGTAGCCAAAAAACCCCAACACAAAACCCTAACACAAAACCCCCCAAAACTATGAATGCAAGTCAAAAAGACTTACATTCATAGTATTTAAACATTTCAATTTTATACGGTCAAGACAGCAGATAAAACACTGATTTCAGACTGGACTACTGATCTCCTCAGCTCCATTTTGCAGCATCTTTAAATGAATACTAAAAACCACACAATAATTATTAGTCATCAGTTCAATTATTTGGTGATAAATAATCAAGGAGAAAAAAACTGAAGAGGGTCACTGTTTCAGCTGCTGTACAAAATTTGCTTCAGTGTTATATCCTCAGGTTTGTTCTATTTGTGTACACACTCTACCAGCTGAAATATGTGGTGTGCTACAGCAAATGTCAGGAACACAGATAGTACTCTAACTTGTATACATAAGATGAATAACATCCTCTAATATGTATACAAAACGTGAAAGTAATAGGACACTTGAAAGACTACAGATTGACCTCTAAATTGTTTAAAAAGGATATTTCAGTGTCTGGCAGCACATCCTTTTTAAGACTGATGCAAACTAAACATGAAATGCTCATAGCGAATAGCCAGATGATAGGACTTTAAACACTGTTCTTTGCACTTGTTGCACACTTGGACAGACTCAGAGTATGCACTAGCTGAAGTCAATCAGCCAGATTTCTTTGGTGAAATCCCTTGTGGTATCTTTGTACAATATTAGGGTGACATGAAGAAATCAATGCCCCACAGATCAGGCATACTTCATGACAAGTGGTAATACCACTGCAGCATCTGATGGTTCCCAAAAAGTTTACGTTTCAAAAAATGATGAAAACATTAGCATTTCTTTAATTTAAAATGAGAACTAAGGCTAATAAATAACGGATAACCCAGGCCAAAGCCAAGGCCTGCGGAGATAGACATCATAAGGGCAACTGCACTGCACATAATTTTGTTTTCAAAGATCTACCTCTAGAGACAAGTGGTTCTTTTATTTGCTTTTCTGAGGCAGGAAGATTGGATTTTTAGTTATGTAAGCCCCAGATGAATCTGGAACATTGATGGGAACCAATTATAATTGCCAATATGCTGTTTTCATCCAGAAGATTTCAGGTAGGTGGAAAGCAGTGCATAAAGAGCAAGACCAAAAATATGCAGAAACAGAAAATCAATATGCCAATACGTAATAGCCCATGACTTTTCCCCATACTTTTTGTAAAGTACTTAGAATAACCTGCACTTGTAACAACCCCAATTTATAAAATTATATAACCCCAATATATAACATTAAGTTGAACATGCTATATTCTGTTACTCAAGTATATTTGGAAAAAAAAAAAAAAGGAAAGTCATCTTACCTGTGTTGCTGTTGCCTATAGTTCCTTGATTCCCTATCATCCCTTCATTCCTGCCCATCAGTCCTGGCTGAGGTATCACCGAATAGGGGCTGCTCGTTCTTATAGGTGGGAAGGTTCCTGCACCTGTTGGGTTCTGCAGTGTGATGTCAAGCGGTAAATTCTGGTTTGGTAATAACCTGCCCAGTTGCCCTGCTCGTGGGTTATTAAAAGCTAGACAGGAGGAGTAAAGAAAAAAAGAAAAGTTATAAGAATGGAAACTGGTTAAAGAAAAAAAGAACCCAAACATACTTGAAGCTCTTAGGTTGAGCTACTTAATGGTGCATGATTTACCCACTCCATATCTGTCTGAGAAACATCCCTTCTTGACATTTTTATGCAAATTTCAAAATGGAGCATTCTGACATTAAAACAGATATAACATGGATTTTTAAAACTTTAAATGACATGATTTAACTGACAGAAGAGCCTCTACAGCAAAATATACTGTCATGTGATATGCATACTAGCGTCAATTAATCTTATACCTAGTAGGACTGTAATTGCATGCAGATGTCACCCTGCAGCAGATTGTTAGGAATTATCTCTATTTTGAAAGTTTTCCAATATAAGCTGTGCCCTGAAGAAGTTATCAGATTTAAGGAGAGATTGAGGATATATTGGATCCTGTAACCCTATTTCTGCATCTCCCTCTTTTTTTTTACTTTTCTTAAAAAATAAAAGCAAATACTTCAATGATTCAACAATAACAAGTAACTGGTATGGAATTAGAGCCGTGCCATCATAATATTCTGGTAAATAGAATCGTGTATATGGTTGCTGTCACCTTTATATAACCATTTTCTTCTCTTGAAGTGTTTGGAGCTCTTAAAATCAGCCTCTACAAAGAAAACTGCACAGTGTCTCAGAATAGCGAGCTTCAGACCATGAGCGGCAAGCATCTTGCTCTGCGGTCTTTGGGCAATGTTCCAGGCTATGAAAGCATCCCCTATGTGCACAACTAGTTCTTAAACATGAATCAAACCCTGGCTTTGTAGCTATGATTCCATTTCCAAATCATACCAACAGGATACATATAAGTAAATTAAGAATTTTTATGAAATTATTATTTGCAATACTTCGTGATAGCTTCGCGTAAGACAGTGTCTGATATAATAGCATCCTTTTCATATTCACCACATTACAAAGAAGTTAAAAGAAATTCTTTCTTATTTTAGATCAAAGTTCCAGTGCTTTCAAAATTGATAACTTAGATGAGGTTTACTAAGCTTGTTAAAAAGTATAGAAACATCTTATTACAAACATCTCTGGCTTTTCTTCTTATTTTATAAAACCAGATTACAAGAACTCACTGTACTTATTTATTTTTAATGTAAGTTCTCTGCCTGGCGAGTTTACTTTTATGTGTATATAGGAAATATATCATATCACATACACCTAATCATGAAATTAAGATTTTGCCTCGGATGTCTATTGAAAGAAGTGAAAAAAAAAATAAATTAGGAGACAAAAAAAATTACTTTGCCAAGCTAAGGGGCATAATAAAATCTAAGGATTGAACCACAACTGAGCTTCAGTGACAGTTTCAGAGCAGCTTGCCCCAGTAGTTTTAAAAAATCACATAGATGAGTAAATCATTATATGGGTATTTTTCTGCCAGCACCCACTAATCGTACAAAAAATAAAGCTGGAAATGCAGCACAAAACCAAACAACACAGTTGATGAGATGTGTTGGTCTGCTCTCGGTTAGGACGGGGCATGTAAAAATACTTCTGCATATTAACAGACAAAAATATTTTAAGCATTTTCATGTAAAACCTATAAAATGAAAGCTGGATATTTCTTCAGGGAAAAAAAAATAATTAAACTCCCTAAACCTCTTTTAAAATTATGTCTGATGTGACTTTCATTTTACATTGCTTTTCTGGGAACATGTGAAAAGCCACTCACTATTTCTGTGCACTTGTTTTCTGTATGCTCTTCTACTGAAAACAAGGCAGAAGTTCTCAAGGGGAATCAGGCACAGACACAAGACTAAGCTTTGGGAAAAACAGTTTTAGGGTTTTAATTTACATGGGAAACAGGATGCTGCTTTTACAGAACTGCTGCTAACCGCACCAAGACAACTCTCATTTACAATCATACTGCTACTGTACTGCCAGTAGCTTTGAAAGCAAATTTAAAGGTGGCTTAACTCTAGAAAGCCAAAAGGCTACAGCGGAAGAAACCAGCAGATACTTCTTTAGAAAGAATGTGCCAAAGATTTCAGATGTACAGAGATTTCCTTCTGACTTATGTGCTGCTGCTGTTAGAACCCCCATACTCACAAAAATGAGTACATTAAATCACAGTATCTTTCTCTGAGCAACACGGACATATAATAACTTAAGGATCTGTAGTGGTTTTAATATGAATTTAAACATTCATATTTGTTATTAATAGTAATACTAAAATTTATTTAAACATTGCTAAGTAATAATTTGAATTCATTTGAAAGTGGCATGGTGTTATTTTAATATCAACAGAACTGCTAAACATATTATCTAAGCCCTATGTCTTATTAGAAAAACACCAGCACACATTTAATAAAGTAAATAGCTACTGCCATCCTAGCCAACAGGAGAAAAAAATGAAGCAGTAGCTTTTTATGCTTCAGCATTCATAGCTGATAAGACTACTGTTTTGCTTGCTTTCCGTTATTCTATGGTAGTAGACCAACATTTCAAAGCTGATTCGTTAGTTCATCAAGTTAACAAACACTATCAGTTTGAAGTGACTTAAAAGCCACATTTTCAAATTAAACTTGAGCATTCCTCATAATCATATGTCTTTCTATTAATCTTGTGGGTTTAGAAGATGACTCTCCTTCACACTTAGAAAAGTCTTATCTTCTGCCTTTTACTGAGAAAGATGCTGGAAATGAGAGATCTGCATCTAAATGTACATGTTCTCCTTGCCAAAGCCCTCACAACAGCAGCACCGCCTATAACCACAGCAGAGACATTTCATTTAGTTTGAGGGTACCCCTTAAAACTCCTCATAGGGCTTCCAGGGCGCTGTGTGAATTAGACATAACCTCTTCGTGTGTTACAAAATGAGATGACCGCAGATGGCGCTATGTCATCACGCAAGACCATACTAAGACCAGGAGTTGCCCGGTTCCTCCCCAAGTCAACCCACGGGCACCCCCCGACTGCTGCTTCGGGGGTTCACAAGCTTGATAACACATGTGAGGAAGGTGGACTCACTGCTCTGTGAAATCCTCATTGCTGGTTTCTGGGTGGTCACAGCCGCACCGGGGCTGCTGTCACTGGTGAGCTGCATGAGGTCATTGATGATGGCTTGCTTGTCGACCGAGCCTGCTGGAGCGCCTGGGCGGCTATCTGGGAAAAGCTGCTGTAACTGGCTGTTCTGCAGGTCATCCAGAATCTCCTCCAAGTTATCCAGTTCACTGCCTGGCTGCAATTAAAAAGACACAGACTCATAGGACATGTTGCTGCTCGCCTGCTGTTGGTGTCCTGCTCGTGCCAAGCCAGGCAGCTTGAAACCATTACACCTGCACTGGCTTCGGAGGCTTCCTACAAGAAGCCTGATGGTGAGGAAGCTCACAAAGTTGTTGAAAAGGGACCGTGTAGGCTTCCCAGGGCTCATCTGCCTTGCATTAGGGAAGAGCAGTGAGGCACTGGCACCCCTTTCCTGACATCCTCACATCAAGTTATACAAATACATATGATCTGTATTCTTTGGGCAAAGCAGAGATGATCGTATGCACTCTGTGCTCAGCGCAGACAGCAGGGCTAATCTGGTAGGGGAAGAAATCCAACAGTGATGAAATGGGGGTTTATGTAGGTGTAACCAATATTCCTTTCAGCACTGTTGTATTTCTAGTCTCTTTATGACTTGATTAAAAGCATATGATGGAAAAGTTGCTTCATGGCTAAAACAATTCCCCATATGCATTTTCTTTGTTACATTCAAAGCTTTAACACTGAATAACTCTATATAAGTTAACTGGCAAGAAACAAGACATTTAAATGAAATTCTATAAATTACAACCTGTCAACTAGTTACTAGATTTAGGAATTCATTCTGCTTACAACTTCCCAAGTCATTGAAAATAACTTCTCTATGGTAAGGAAAAAAGAGAAATCTAGTTATATTCAATTCAGTAGAAGACTATCATGAAGTAAAGATAAGGAAATAATTAAGTCCATCCTACACTAAGCATCGACCTACATGTTTTCCTTAAAAGTGTTGATTTTCGCCTCCTCTTCTTCTTTTGTCAGATTGTTTTTCTATAAGCCCTGAGAATCTTTTTCTGACTGAAATTTGAAAACTTCACAAGTATATTCTCCAATCCTAAATCTTTAATGTGACAAAACTCTTTTGGGTACCAATTATCAACAGGGAGTCCAGTCTCAGTTACCACCAGGTTACTCAGGAAACATTTCATGACAGTACTTATAACAGAAAATCTACTCAAATCAATGTCTGCATTAAGGAATGTGCAATGATGGAAGAGAAGCAGAGAACGAGCAGCCAGCCTTAAAGGATGGGGTACTGAGGACACCACAAACATGCACACAACTGAAATACAATTCTTCCTGTGTTTTTCTGTCCTTGTTACTTACTGAGAGCAAGCTTACACTGCAGATCACAGGCTAACATAGAGATACCTGAGACGGCTTTTTACCTACCTACTGAGGCTCTCTCAGCCTTGCTAGGAAACACTGCACACTAGTCCGTACTGAACTCCTGCTGCTACAGCTAACCTGCTCCTGGGGAAGCCCAGCTATTTTATTCAAAGGTAGCCAAGATGCCTCAAGGTTACATCTCTACATAACTTTTTTTGGATGACTGACTGCAGACAAACACAGCATCACTCTTTACTCCTCCCACATCACCTAGTCTTACAGATCAGAATGCACAGTGTAAAAGAGGAATGAGTTTACCCTGTTAAAAGGCAGCATGTGGGCAATCTGGAGGCTGGTGTTACTGGCAAAATGGTAGGAAATCACAGAATCAGAAGGCTGGAAGAAATTTAAAGCCTAGAGGCAAAATCAGTGTACGCCATTGTCTACAGAAGTTCATATAGCTGCTTGTTAAAGACATCCAGTGACAGAAAATCCAGTTTCCCTGGGGGATTGGTTTCAGCACTCTGCCACCCCCATTATTCAAGTGTTTTTTTTTTTTTTTTTTTTTCATTTATGCCAATGTAAATACTCCCTCACTGAAATTTAGGCCCTTCCTCCCAGTTGCATTTTGAATTTGGAGAACAGATTGTGTTGCCCTTTCTTTTTCTAACCTTTTCTGTATTTAAAACACATGCCTTTTTGGGTTTTAAGCTGAAGTTAATATGCAATCTAAACTTCTTGAAATCTCTTCAGCATAGAACATGTTCATGAGAACATGAGAAACCTCTCATTACTCTTGTTGCTCCTGTGGACTGTCTTCAGCTGACCTACACTTTTGCTGAAGTGCTTTGTCCAGAACAGGACTTAAGATAAAGCCTTACAACTGCTGAGTAAAGTGGAATATTTACACACAGTACAGTGAGATGACATAATCACAGTACACTGTGATTTTTTTTTTGTTACATGACATTACTGACTCTCACTCATCTTGTGCTATGATCTCTAGGCACAGCTCTGAAAAAGTCCCATCTATTTGCAGACATTCAAGTACCACATGCACCTCAACAGAGCATATGCTCTATTCTCCCATCAGGTCATTTAGGTTAACTAGAATACTGAGCAGCTGTAGATCATGGAATCATAGAATAGTTTGGGTTGGAAAGAACCTTCAAAGATCAACTCCAAGCCCCCTGCAATGAGCAGGGACATCTTCAACTATATCAGTACGTCCAGAACTACATCCAGCCTGCACTATGTCCTGCAGCACCTCCGTTTTTACAGTGAATCCTTCAATAACTATCCTTCAATAACTACAGATTTCCCAAGTTTCCTAACTGCTCACAACAGTTTCATCTTAACCAGCATTTCTAACCTGCTTACAAGAATGCCATGTGTAAGAGGGCCAAAGAGAGTTACTCAAAAAAAGACACATGGCATATGCTGTTTCGCTTACTCCAAAAATTCTGCTGCCCTCTTGCAAAAGGAAAATGGACTGGTCCAATATTACCTGATCTTGACAAATTCCCCTGCTGACTTGCTGCCTTCAGGCGCTTACATGCAGTTGGATGGACACAGCATACCAACAGAAAAGGTAGAGCCATCAAATGTGATTATAAGAAGCCTAAATCATTGTGTGGATAGGTCATAAGCAGATTCAAGAAGACATTCTGAGAGGTAGTCATGAGCAATTTTTATAGGAGCCACACTTTCAGCACTAAGAGAGCTGGTACAAGAACACTGCAGAAGCGGAGACTGATGTAGAGTATGAAAAATTATAGACTGATGATTCTGTACTGTTTGGGGGAATTGAGACATGATTTAACATATTTGAGACAACATCAGATGGAAGCATTGTATGTTGTAGGCTTATTTTTGTTTGGTTTTCTGCAGGACTTTGTGTCTTTTTTTTCCCTTTTTTTTTAATTAACATTCTGGCTACTGCAATTCTTTGTTTAAACATTAGATGCAAAAAAACCCAACCAAAACACAAACCTAAAATAAAGCCGGAGAAGAACATATTGATCAAAATGTGTCAGAAAACTGCGCTAAGATGCTTTTAACTCCCCTCAGGAAGTGGCAAAGAAAGGCCAAATACAACAGATGTATTACAACAACACAGTATACAGCCTTCCATCTTTTTGTTTAACATAATCAATACCAAGTATTTCTTCTTTAGTTTTTGATGAGGGTTCTCAACTGCTGCAAAAGCTCCAAGATGGATTTAAAATTAACACCAAGCTATGATGTTAGCCTAAGTCTTTCCAGACTCACCCTAAAATGGCACCATATGCAGAAACTAGCATGAAAATATTTACTTTATTACTTTAATGGCATATTTCTCTTCTTTATATTCTATATTTATTTTGTTAATGGTCTAAATTGAACTTTTTGCAAACAGAAGGCACACCTTAGCCTCCCTGTAAAACAATTATTTGCCATGGATTATAAAAATAAAGTATGCCGGATAAAGTGCCAGTCATCGCAAGAAAGTTCTCATGCACATATTTTCACTACCTCTGAGCAATGCAATTACAACAATCTCCATAGAACTTGGACACCAAGTGCCAGAAAACGTAAGTCAAATTGTGCTTAGTAATATTTCTGCATTTGAAAAGTACCTCCTTTCAAAGTACTTATTTGTCATGTAGAGAAAGGCAGATTAAAGGGTTAATCGCTTACAGAGTTTTTTCAGCTCTACTGAAAAGCAGTTACTCCCCAGTATGAAGTCTGGTTTACAAGAGTTGCTACTTTAAAATCTAGCTTCCATGAATTGTAAAGGACTGGATAAGATCCTAAGCCCTCTGGAGACCTCTTCCAACACAGGCAATGTCCATGGCTTGCACTAAGACCTTGTATTCCAAACTTCGTATATGTATACATTTCCTTTAAAATCACGTGTGACAGCAGCACCTGGGACTTCTTCCTTACTACAGGATCTCTCTTGGCAGGGGCACAAGTTGAAATCATACACGCCTTATGTAAACCCCAAGTTTATTAGTTACCTCTCAACATGGCCAAAGCATTTGACCATAAAACATAATCAAACCCCTGCTCCAAACTGGCAATAAATTAAAGGATTATAAGAAGAAGAAAAACTTAAAACAGAGGGGGCATCCATATAGTCTTCTTGTCCCTGGTAACTGCAATAAACATGAAATTGGCTAGAAATCCTGTTATATTATCAGGCTAATCTACTATTAACTTTTGGAAACAGAATTCTAATTGAAAGAGATTCAGAAAATTGAATACCCATTTTAAGATTTTGATAGAATTTCAAGAAGAAATCAATGGCCTTCATGAATTTAATGGAGTTTGAACATCAGGAAATAGGTTTTGGGAAGATGAGTGATGAAGAGAGTGTGTTAGTAGTGAGAAGCTACTGGTCTCCACTTAAAGCGAGAGGACATCAAAGTTGGTAAAGCGTGTGAAGAATACTCAAAGAGTTTCTGAGTTTTAGGACAAAAAGATACAATGCTTAAGAGGACTTCTGGAGCAGCACTGGTGGAGACTGCAGCACTGCAAAACCCCTGTCAAACAGGATGTCTATATTGTCTACTGGTTGAAAAAGAGGAGAGCACACTTAAGATTTTATTCCTCACTATACCAAGTGCTTTCAGAAAAAATAAGCTAACTCCATATTTCTACATCTTGGTTTCTTCATCTGTAATATGAATATAATATTCCATACCCAATTTTACAGAAGAAGAGTTTTGCAGCGCAAAAGAATGACTAAACAAAATGTTTCTTTAGCAAGGTAATACCTCGTATTGTTCTGTGCATATTTCTCTGACATCCCCCTACATTTTCACTCTCTTTTCACTGAGCTGTTAGCTGGTCCTTGTCATATTTGATCATCTGCTGACCACTAAATGGGCAGCTCCCAACCAGCAGCACCATGAGGTGGCTGCAGCCAGAAGCACAACAGGGTTTTTTTGAGGGGCAGCAGAAGCAGCTGTGCACAGGGAAGGAAGGTGCAGGATGAAGTTTCACCACACAGCCCTACAGCAGCTGATGGGCTGGCAGGGAGAGCAGGAGCAGGCAAGGCTTACTGCTCAGGGACACCCTACAAAACAGATCTGTAGCAAATCAGGACTCGTGTTACCATTGTTTTCCCTTTTTATAGTTGAGAATAGTACAAACACTTGTGGTGCTTGATAGCAAAAGTCCTATTACTGTTGGTGATATAGGAAGAGCTCCACTGAGCCTCCCAAGCAGGTCCCTCTTTCATCCTCTCCCCCACAGCTGCCTTAACAGGAATAGCAATGAGCCCAATAAAGCTTAATAACCATCGTCCCACCAAGGAAGGGAAAAAGGTACGGTGGCGCTGGAAATATTCTCTGCCATTTGAGAAAGGCTTCCTGTCAGTTGCTGCTCTCCGTAGAAGTATATGTTTAAACACACTACCTAGAAGAAGGCTATTTTTAGTACAGTGGCACACTTCAAAGCATTTCCTGCTCAGAAAGTCAGACCAAAAGTAAAAGGAGAAAACGTAATGGCTTTGCTGCCTCCCAGCACCCTGATACCCCTTTGCAGAGGCCATCCCACAGCCACTCCACTGCAGTTCCCAGAGAAACTGCACACTTCAGTGACTAATTACTTAAAAATACAGCATTCCTCAGGGAAAAGAAGTTTTAAATAAACCTGCAAAATAGGTAACAAGCACACGGCTAATTTTTACATACGGAAGAAGAGGGGGGAAGGACACAGGAGATGGAAGAATTTAGCACAAGAATCTGTGTTCTAGTCTCGTACTAAATAGTTCCAGCTTTGATCTAAATTTAGGCAATGAGCACTTCCTGTGGGAGACCATCTTCCAAAGCTGAAGAGTTTTTGATGCTAAATATTTTCACTGATTTTACAATTGAGGCAAAGTGGTTATTTGTTTAAAGGCTTGGCCTTCAGCTAGATAAACGCTTACATTATTTTATATTCCCCACCACTTCCTCTCTTACTCTACACTGGACTTCTCCTATTTACTCAGTTCCAGGTTTCATTCCATTTTAAGTAGGTTTTAAAACTATTTACAACTAACAGGAGCAACAAAAGAGCTTCTGTCATTATCCAGCAGCCTTCCATCACAGCTGTGGAGCTATCTTCTCCTTAACTCAGTGCTGAAGAAGCCTAAGCACTTCAGCACTTACCACTTTAACACAACTCCTGCACTGTTTTGTGGTTTTCTGAACAGCCCAACTCCTGGACCTTCCTGCATCTCTGGTTCCCTCTTTCCTGGGAGATAATCTCTGCCTTCAAATAATAAGAAAAGGCAATACATCCACAGCCCATACTCCAACCCACTCAAATCCCTCCCCTGACCTCAGAAACATGAAGCCTAAAAATAAAACGTGAATAGACTATTCACTTTACAAAGTTCATAATACCGGGGGCCTGTTTTTTTAATGCTTGAGGTTGGTAATGCTTGTAGATGCTGAAGTTTCTTTCTTTAAAGTTAGTCTCATAGTTACATGTTTACACTTAGGGTAAGATGCAACTTGCCTATCTTTAGTCATGAAAAAGTAAGGCTGCTAGTTTAAACTAGGACCTAGGCTACAGCCAGTCAATGGGAACATCTTACTTTCCCTATCTTAGGCACACATGAGGATAAGAAAAAAACAACAACCCTGGAGTAGTTTTTGTATTTTTCCATCAATGATAAAAGGAGTTCTTAGGACTACCTTGGACTAGAGAGCTAACTTCCAGAAGGGACAAAACCTGCTCCTTGTAAATGCATCCAGAAGCTAAGTGACTGTCTACTCCACAGAGATCATGACAGAGGAAATTTCAATTCTTTTAGAAATGCAATTCTTGGGGAATAAACCATCTGAAGGCCATAATTTTGGTCTATTTAGATGGACATAATTGTTTTGGCGATTACCAAAACTGAAGATTGCAGGACCCGTGCATTCAATCCAGTACTGACTTCTATGCGTGTAGCATCTGAACTAGGAATTGAAATCTACTAGATATTTTTAAAATAGCTTACTCTTGCCAGTTTAGCCGTGGATTTCTCGATAGCTGTGTTTTCCTAGGCTAACAAACCATGAGTCCTCCCTCTACAGGCACTATTAAATAGCAGTTGCATTCAGAACTAAACATCCACAGTTGAGGATAAATCCCAGTAGAAATTAGTGTAATTTGGCTCAGTTTCCCCCTAAAGCACGGGAAGGACTGAAAACCACAATTGCTCCTACATAATAGCAATAGCTGTCAAATTCTGTTGAAACAGAAGTAGCGAAGTAACCTTAGGAGACGTCTGGATAACAGAGGTTTTAAGAATGCTGCATCCACAGTGTAGTGGCATGTTTGGCCTCTATGTTTTGTGGTTGTAACCACTGTTGAAAGAACTGTCTACTGGTTAGGGACTGCTGAAAGGGCAAAGAAAAAAAATCCAATGCTGCGACTAGGGCTAAGAAAATGTTATCCATCCCTCCTCAGTCTCAAAATACAAAACAGAAAATATAAAAAAATGATGTATTTACACATACACAGTAATAGACATTCAACAGATTCACAGAAATAAACAAGCTTAAACCCAGTCCACACATTAAAAATACACAATATTTTAAAAATGAAGGATATGCCTCTGAATGAGGGAGTCATGAACATTTGCAGTGTAAGATCTGATTATGATTTACAAACTAAGGCTTCATGCACAAAGCACTGTCTAGGGATTAATGACCAGCTGCGAGAGTTGATAGTGTAGGACAAAGCTAAGGATCATTAACTCCAGCTAGTTATAAACTCCCTTAGAAAAGAAAAATGCCTTAAACTAAAATTGATATTGTAATTACCCATTTTATAAATAAAATAAACAGTAATATTGAAGTAGCAAATTGCTTTTTCTGCGTCCCTTTTGCTTGCAAGGATCTGAAAACTGGAGCATTCTGGGTGATGTGAACCTGCTTTTATAAAGTAAATTCTGCATGAAAGCCAGTGAAAGAACACTTTTTAGCATAGGTCCTAACAACATACAGCTTATTAGTACATTGGGAGGCTGAGCAACAAGAAGTCACACAGAACACAAAGAAATTCTGAATGTAAAATTCAACGTAGATAACCTTGCACAGACAGAAATGATCTCCGCACTTAGCAATTAATCATCCATGGGAACTTGGGGCTGAATACAAAATGTTCATAAATAAAAAGAAAAAAATAGCAACAAAACCCCCTAATTGGTACAAAAACCTATGGGAGTTTATTTGCCTTAATTTTAATTTGCAGATCAAGCATAACACAAAGATCAGTAACACAAAGATGGTATCGATTCTTTGAAACAACTCCCGTCCTTGAGCATGGACCTGCCTTCCATTGGAGAAGTGTAGTTGCTATGCTAGGCTAGGCCAAGAGCGCATCTAGCCCACAGCAGCTCAACAACAGCCTACAGGAAAAGCTGTCAGTAAGAGAGCATTAATCAAAGTATTTTCTCCTTCTCTGACGACCATCTGGGAAAAGTTCCCCAGTGTTCAGTCCCTGCATAATCCATCTCCTCCCAGGAAGATTCTGTTCCTTTAGACAGGTGATTATCACAACTTAGTAACACCAACTGGGAAACTGAGTGAAGCCTGGATTTCAAAAGACAAGTAACAGCCTACTGGAGTATCAAGAAATTACTCTCACAGGATGTCAGATGGCAGGAATGCAGGTTTAGTACATCTCACTCACATGTAATGCAGAGATTTGCTTACCTGTTCGTTAGGCTCAAAGCTTATCTCTTCTTTTTCCGTCCTCATAGGTATTAACTTTGTGCTACCGGAAGAGTCTGTCTTACTGTCCAACCGCTCCAGTTTTGGGGGTATGTCTGGTAAACCAATATCTTTAGTATCATCTTTATCTAGCAAGTAGCGAAGTAGTGCATTATTATTCTTCTTAGGACTCGCTGGCTCCTGTTTAACAGTCAGCTCTGAACCAGGAGCTGTGCTACTGGACTCCTGGCTCAGTTCTTTGCCCGTGGCCTCTGCTGTGAGCTTGGCCAAATCTACAGGAGAACTACTGTCCTGCAATAGTCTGTGCAAAATTTTATGCTTCTCCTTGAGCGAGGTTCCATGTGCCGAACTAGACCCAGGCAACCCTCCTGTGGAGTCCTTGCTAACGTCTCCCATGGTACTGGACAAAGGTGAAGGCTCCATCTGATCCGATTTGGTGGTCAGCAATTGCAAGAGCTTTGTCTGGCTTTTTCCATCATGCAGTTTATTCTGTCCATCAGGTCTCTCGCCACTGACAACTGGTGGCATGTTGCTATCACTATTATCTTTCTGGTCTCCTGAATGGCAGCTGCTCTCTGTTTGTCCAGTTGTACCTTCTGATTGCTCCCCATATAGTCCAAAGCAGTCTTTAGAGTCCAGGCTTCCCATCTTGCTTAGCTGAGGAGGATTCATATTCACAGGGGAATTTTGTAAGTTTCCCATTTTTAGGTCAGGTGAAGCCAACGACGATCCCAGAGAAACGCCATGGCCCTCGCTGAGGGCCTGAAGTGCGTTCAGGGAACTGTTGGTGTAGTTATGGCTATTTCCTGTGCTGCTGCAGACTCCCACAGGTGAATGTAAGCTCCCTGCAGGGGAGAACTGACTGGGTGGGATGCGAGGACTTCCTGCCACTCCAGGGCTCACACGATGCCTTGGGGAAAGCATAGAGTTTGGCTGCCCCGGATTCATGCCAGGGCTACTTTGTGAGGGGCTATTCATTTTTAGTGCATAGTTACTACCCTGAGGAGTGGATGCTTGTATGCTTGACACATGGTTCATTCCCCCTGAACCACCAAACCTGCCTGCTGGCATGCCCATTTGTTCCTTTGGGCCGTTTATGGCAAAATTTATATTGCTACTGATGGTCATATCCTGACCTGGGTTTCCACTGCACATGGCCTGATGGGCAGGACTGCTGGAGTTAATTGGGTTAAGTATCTTCCCCATTCCTTGTCCAGACAAATCCTGATTCATTCCACAGACATTCTGTTCTCTATGTGGCAAGGGGAAGAAAAACAATCCATTAGCTAAAATGACAGTGGTCAACTTGCAATTACCTTACAGAAAAAGAAGCAAAACCCCAAACCTCGCTTTAAAATAACACAAGCCTACAATTAAAAACAAATCAACAATTTGACAAAAGCGATATGCAATGCTCAACATGGCTGCACATTAACAGAATGGTTTTTCAGTAGTTCATTAACAGATCAGTGGAAGAGTGTAAAAACAAAATTATACCTCATTTAAAGACAGTCATGAGAAATGCAGATAGATTAGAATTTCAGACTGCCTCCCTTTAATGTGTATCTCTTTTCTACAATTCAGCAAAAGTTAAATTCTAGAACTGACAGAAATCTCATCTGAAACATGACCCAAACAAATCCATGTTGTACAAGACAGCTGTGGACAGCTGTTTGCTGGAGCTTTGAATTTCTATGAGTTAGCCCCACCACAAGGCTGGAATGGGCTATTTGCCCACCAAGTTCATAGTGAAAAGAAAGTTGAAAAAGTCACATTTCTACACTGCCAGAGTATTTCGATACTGCTCCAAAATAGAATGTGAGCCAAGAGAACTACTGGATATTGCTTCAGAATGGGAGCAGCCCGTTAGCAATCCAATCTGGCACAGACATTTAGGAAAAGAGGAGAAGAAAGAGAAAAACCACATATTTTAGAGCTGTAGACTCTAAGACGGAGGAAAGAGAGGAGACACACACTCAGAAAAAGCTCTTGTGAGGGCACTTGACGGTCACTTCTTTTTTCCTCGGTAGGTTTCAATTAGGTTATGGGAGGATGCAATATACTTTTTACTTCTGTGCAAAAACTTAAATCAGGAAAATCAGACATATTCTCAAATGCTAAAAGCTACAAAAGAGACAGAGTCAAGTAAATTAGGAAGAAAAAACAATGAAATTTTGAGTAAAATCAACTCTGGACTTCCAAAACCAAATACTAAGAATAAACATTCTTCATATATACTTTTGATGAGACATATTCCATCTTGGATGGGACAAGTTCAGACAAACCTTTGCATTTTGCAAAGGCATGAAAAGTGAAAGAACTGAAGCACACAGAGTAGTGGAGCTTGTTTATTACTCCAAATTTGTTACCTTAGGTGTAAAGGCAAAGGTGAACAACACTAACTAGAAAGAGAGGTGAATTTTAAGAATATTACTACAAATACAATCGTACCAGTGTTCTGCTGAAAAAACAACCCAAGTATATTGGCAAGTACCATTTTTACCTTAGTGGTGCTTTTTTAAAATTTAAAATCTAGCACTTCATGAAACTTCAAGCATATTCAGCAATCCAATGAAAATAAATTTGAGATAGCTTTTACTCAGTCTACCATCTCTGTAAAATGGTTTCAGTTTTAATTATGTTTACAGCTCTTTTGCTCCCTACAAAATAGTGATATTGTGGATACAGGGAAATAAGCATTGTCAGTATAATCACAGAACAGCTAGGGTTGGAAAGGACCTCAAGATCATAAAGTTCTAACCCCCTGCCATGAGCAGGGACACCTCACACTAAACCACATCACCCAAGGCTCTGTCCAACCTAGCTTTGAACACTGCCAAGGATGGAGCATTCACAACTTCCTCTGGCAAACCATTCCAGTGCTTCCTCAACCTTACAGTAACAACCTTCCTCTTTATATCCAATCTAAATTTCCCATTTAATCCTTACATAGTTCCATGCAAGCAAGCTCTTGCACTTTAGTCCCTCTGAAAACCCTTCCAGGTTCAAAAGGCTCGTTTAAATAGTCGAAGTAGTCATGTATAATCAGCAAATAAAACCTGAAACAAAATCTATTACAAATATACTAGGACATGCAATGACTTAATTCAAATTTTATTGAACTTCTGAAATTAGTGATTACTTGTCCTTGACTTCAAACATATTATTGCCTGTGCCTTTTTAAAGAAAGGCTAATAGTGTTGGCATTTCTCAAGACTGGACATATGAAAGTCACTATTCCAGCCCCCAGAAAAGACAAGGAATGGAGACAGACAAGGAGTTAAAATATGCATCTGCCTAAGCTGCAGTCCTAGTAACCATAACACTCTTTAAAGAAGACCCAGGACCAACATATGACTGACTGTGAACTATAGGAAGTTAATCCTTCAAAGTTTTTTCAATTTCATTACACTTCGAAAGTTTCTTGTGTCTACTATGCAAAATACAGGAAATTAAAATACTCAAATTAAGAACATGAGATTAAAGGAAATTTTGTATGTTTTATGGAAGATCTTGATGTGAAAATCCAGCATGCTATTTTTAAGTCCTGAAATAAACTTATAGCCTTTTCCTATAAGTACTGATTTCAAAAACTTACTTTGTTTTCATGCTATCAGTTCTAGGACAACTGAACATCTACCAGCCTTAAGCAATCTATTTGCTTTGGCAGCTTTGTACTTTCCCTGTCCCTTTGCAGTGTGTGGATGTAATAGACTGGTCAGGATTACCTGTGAAGCATATGCAAGGAGATTACGAGCTGAGGTTCACTGGTCGTCTGAGAACGGATGAGCTTGCTTTTTGTTTGGGCAGAAACGATAGTGCCATCAGACAAGGAAAACCGGTAAACAGGACTAAATGCTAGTCCCTGCCTCAGCACTGCAAACAAGCAAAAGAACAGAATTAAACTAATGAGAAACTACACAGTAGCTTGGCTGCTCAACATCTGATATTCTAAATCCATTAGCACTGGTACCACAGACACTGTGTAAATTTAAAGAGCAAACCAAAACCAATTCAGAAGAATAAATAAATAGATGGAATGCATATAAAATAAAAGATCCCACATACCATAGGGCGATCAAAAGGAAACTTTTTAAGGAGTGATAACAGCAACAGAGACTACAAAATAGAGTAATTCAGGAGGGGACCAAGAAGTCCTCGATGTCCCGCTCACTTTTTATCAAACATGTCTTTAACTCCTTTTGTTCCCTGTACATTTTTTCCATCTGTATCATTCTATATCACAATGATTAATATAAATGCCTTTAGTTTCTACATTATCTGTTTCCACTATCCTGTATCTTTCCCCTCTTACTGACTGCTGAAATTCTCTCGTAACAGTAACTCTCATTAATTTAAAAAGTACATAAATCTCTTACATGGGAAGGATCTGAAATAAGAAGAATTGGAATAAGAAATCATTACTTTTTAAAGAACAAATACAACAACA
The DNA here is from genome assembly GCA_032466535.1 of Forpus xanthops. Lineage (NCBI taxonomy): Eukaryota > Metazoa > Chordata > Aves > Psittaciformes > Psittacidae > Forpus > Forpus xanthops. Next base: position 146,948 of record JASSUY010000287.1, on the reverse strand, counting down.
TACAGCTCAAACAAATGATAAATACAATCACCTAAACCAAAAATGGGGCTATGCTATCTTTCCCCAGTGTTGATATGTCTGCACTTCAGGTTTGGGGTTTACATCACTGAATGTATTCTGTAGCCCTTTTCAGTGTCAATCTGAACTCAAACAAATTCAATTCTCTAACCTCTGAAGACCTCTATGATGTTTCTTTAATTAAAAATTAAAATCATGTTACAGAAAAGCAAACCTCCAAACATTCATTCTACCATTCACTATTTGTCACCAGCGAAACAAGTCTGAACATTTTCAATTCCCAGTCCAAAAGGCATCATATTAGGATTGCAGGAGGGAAACACTGATATTCAGAGCTTTCATATAATGGTATAGGGACAAAATAGGAATGAAGCTCTACAAATACTTTTTCATTTCCTGTTTTTCCATATATATGTGTTTTCTGTGGTTTTGGTTTTCTTTCCTTCCCTCCCCGTTAACAGTATAATCTGATCTGCATTTTACTGCTAATTTTTTAATATTTCCTGTTTCAAAGAAGTGACATGGTTTTCCAAGTGTGGCATTATTAAACAGTCTCCTCTACAGAGCTACCAGATTTTCAGCCTTGCAGCACTTGTGAAGATTGCTTTCCTTCCCTGTCCCCCCACTGTTATATATTGTTCTGCAAGGTTTTCAAGTATTATTTAGGCAGTGAGAAAACAGGAAGCACAATTTAAACAATCAGAAGGGGGTTTTCAGTATAAAAATGTAAAGAAAAAAAAAAGCTACAACTGTAAAACAATATAAAGCAAAATTTCACTGTTAGGTGTGTCATTGTTTCAGTTTAACCTTTGGGCACCAGAAGGTCCGAAGCTCTTAACTTTAGCATATACCACATCAGGAAATTCCAGGACTCAATGCCAACAGGATACAAGTGAAATCTCTACTTAAATCATTTTCCAAACTAATTCTTTAAGCAAACAAGAATGTTTCCGTATTCCTTTTCAGGAAATGCTATTTTTCTGACTGTGGCCAATAAAAACTTACCGTATATTTTGCACTTTACACTGAGAGTTAATTCGAAAGTTTTGTGGGTTTTGTTGCTTTTCAAGCTAATTCTGGGATTCAGTTTGGTTATTTTTCCACACTGGAACACTGAATTACATGTAGAAGACCATTACTTCTTTGCTGCTACTGTCAAACAAGATGACTTGAAAAAATGCAAGGGGCTCCTCAGTCAAGTACAAAGATGCTAAGACCCAAGATATGCCTTGTTTTTCTTCTCCACGCTGCAGGGCAGGGGAAGGAAATGTTTCAGCCATTACTCCTCTCTAGTGCTGGATCCTTCGCCACAAAGCAATTTCAGAGGTTTTTCCTCCTCCTCTTATCACTCACTCTCTTCAGTTGCACAAAAAGTAAAGAGCCTCCTCATTTACACTAATTCTACAGTTTATATGATGACCCTAAGCCTCCCCTGCAAAATGATATAGTGTAAACTCCAAATCACATACATATTTTTATCACTTCACAGACAGCTTAGAGAGGACCCACTCAAATCTCGGCACTGGATGTAGGAGCCGCTAATTTGGCAGTGAATCATTTGAAGCGGTCTGAAGTAACAAGTGGCTGGATGACATAAGAGAAACTCCTAAATTACCTTTGGCATAGACAAGTCCTACCTGAAAATGCTCTCTAAACCCCTACTGTAACTTCAATTTCATTCCACCTTCTTCAGCTCTGTCTGAAATCACAGCATAAGGCTGTGAACTTTCAGCACTCCCACTGTACATAACCCAGAAGCTGTTATCACAGAATTTCTGTGCCCCCACATTCCCAAAATGAAACCTGAAGGTTTCGTGAATGCAGAACATATTAAAGAATATTTAACTAATGCTGCATGACTAAGGCTTTTTGTACGTGTGTGCACTTGGAATAATTTGAGATTCCAGTTACAATTTAGCTTCCAAACCGGCATACCCGTTGACTAATGACTCTGGCAACTGTTTGCTACAAGTGAGCTGTAAACCCTGTTTTACAAACATGAACCCAAAGTATGATCATAGAATCATAGAATAGCTAGGGTTGGAAAGGACCTTAAGATCATTTAGTTCCAATCCCCCTGCCATGGGCAGGGACACCTCCCACTAAATGATGCTTCTGTACTGGAAATGTTCAGTTATTCCCAATTGGTTTTGAAATAACTTTTCTGTGGACTATAAAGGGTTATTTGTTTTTAGTAATTTTGATCGGTTTTACTAGAATTAGCAGTATCAGGCTTTTATGAGAAGAAAAATTCCCACACAGTCACTACCACAGAAATCTCATGGGGAAACTTTCACAGTGCGGGTACTCTCCTCCATCTCATCTACCATAATCTTGACTGGTAGATGTGCTTGTGGTGTATCATATAATACTTATCAGCTAGATACAGTACAACAATGTACATTTCCAGATAGCATGAGCGCCACATCACATAGTAATCATGCTGCAACACACAGAAACACTGTGTGTTTCTCACAGAAAATGTGGCAGAAAAAGTCAATTTTTGTAGAGAAAAGAAATACAGGTCAATGAACTGCCACATGTGAGCTGAAGCTGTGAAGAATAATGAGTAGTTAATGTTTTGATAAGGAACATGTAAGGGTCTTTCTAAAATTACTGCAACAATTTGAAGATTTAAAGTATCCTCCAATATGGCACAGTTACAAGAAGCAGGCTAAAACAAACAGGGAGAAAGGTACAAAACCTCTCTAGAGAGAGCCATCAGTCTGTCAGGCAAATCAGCTTGGAAAAGATACTGTTGGTAGCCCTTGATTGTTCCATGTAAACACAACAAAGAGAACACAACCAAGAGATACAAATGACAAACAGTTTAAATATAGAAAGTGCTAAAAATATGAATCCTAACCTTCCTGGTGATGCCTCTTGGCAAAAGATACTTCTCCCTCGTGCTGTGAATGGAACCTCTGAATGCACCTTCTCACCAAATCCTCCCAGCCAGGTTTCATAGCTGCTCGCATGGTACTTGTGTCCAGTGAAGTTATTTTGCCTGATATTAGATAAAACATTTGTTACAGCAATTTCCCCTTTGAGATTAAAAAAAACCCAAACCACACTGAAGTTCTCCTATTTCACAATACCTTGTAGATCCTGGCGAGTAGTAAAGCTCTCTGATGAAGGAAGAAGTGGTCTTTCCTTCATTGGAGCTCTTCTTGCAACACAAATCAAGCAAGACTGCAAATCTTAAAGAAAAATGCTACTTCAGTAATTTGCACACAAGAGGAAGATTATGTTTCCACAAAGAATTAAGAAATATTAAAAAAAAAAAAAGGACTTAAAATTTTTTTGGACCAAAAGAATAGATTTTGTGCCAATAAAAGAGTAGTCAGAACTCAGTGGTTTTACATCTCCATTATTTCACACAACATTAAGCAACACAGGAGATGTGGATTTATTTTCTTTTTTAGGAGACAAATTATGAAGAACTCCAGCACAGCCCATAATTACTGGCACATATTTATGTATATACCTGTATAGCAACCACACAGAAAATAAGTAATAAAAAGAATATAACGCATGCACACAGAGCACATTCCTTAAACACTCACCATTTCATACCTTCTAAGCCACATTCCTTAAACATGCCCCAAATTCTTGCTGTCCCTTGAGATAGCAGCTTCATAATAAACCATTTTTACTTATCTAAATAGTTAAAATACAATCTGAGGAAATTTACCTGCTGAAGTAGTAAATGGTAAAGGAAATGGTGAACCACAATTGTCTTCAAATTCTAAGAACTCAAAAAAATTGCCCATTGAAACTTTCCTCCCAGTCAGCTATATTCTTCTTACAATTGCAGTGGTACAAAACTAGGACATTCCTTTAAGGTAAATGAAGTTTCTCGCAAATTCAGTTGCATTGTTTTAACAAATAGGTGCATGCAAGTGTATACACTCATAATCCAAGATGAGAGTACAGCTCTACAGTTAAATGAAAAAGGAAAAAATCCTGAAAACTCTTCTATTTTTCAGGATTTAGAAGCCACTTTATCAACTGAATCAAAACTGCTGACCCACAACAGCACAGAAATAGAAAATACTAAGATAAATTGAATGTAGTGATTACCTTCACCATCCTCCTTGAAGGAATTTGGTTGAGAAACAGCAAAGCACTGCATAGTTTCATATTTTTGATGTGCTTCCTGGTTATCATGGCCTTCTTCAGCATCAGCAAGAGGTTTTACCAGCATCCGACAATTAAAGGTATGGCTATTACGCCTAGGAGTGTCACCAGACCAAGATCCCCCATTCACTGAGCAAAGCAAAGATCATATAGTGAGATAAAACCTGGTAGCAAGCATTTCTGATGCTTATCCACAGGAAATTAATCAAGTTGTTTTGCAGACCGGTTGGGAAACAAGTTCATTTAACAACAACAACAATTATTAATATTAGAGCCCAGAACAACACATAACAAGGTAATTTCTAACACTAACATGTTAAGAACACTGTTAAGTTTTTCATGCATCATGGTTTTTTTCAAGTGACTTTATAACAACGTAGTAGAAAATATTGAACGTCTAGATATTGTTGTGTGTGGAAGTTATACAGTAGAGTGAAAAGCCTACTGGATAGACAGTTAATTTGTGTTCCTGGAAGAGATAAGGTGATATGTAGGATCTGCCCAGTAAATTTAAAAGTGGTTAATACAAAAGAGATAGCAGCATTGTTTAAAACTCTGTGCCCAAATTAGAAAGAAAAACTAATATGCATTTATAAAACCAGGAAGCAATAAACCCGAGAATATATTAAAACATATAGTGTCAGCTACTACAGGAAAGACTGAAGGGATCAGAATGACCTGGGTGGATAGACCTGAAGCCTGACACAGTGCTTAAGGCAAGTAAAAAAGGAAACAAAATCCTGAGATGCACAAATATAGGTACTGGACATCAGAGTGAATTAATGTAACACCACATAAGGAAATAGCAGGGTCATATTTAAAATACTCTTTACTTGCCCTTTTCAATCATAAAGTGCAATAAAGGCAGTAATTTATGGGGTTTGGTCATTTACATTTTTGATTCTTTAGGGTTTAGAAGTAAAGTCTAAATGCTAAAGTGAAATGCATAATAGTTCTCAACCTTCTGTAAATGAGGCACCCAGTATTGACTTCCCTTTTTTTTTACCTCCTCCAGGAACCAATAACATTAAAACCAATACTAATACAAATACAAAACTGGTTGCAATCAGCAAAAACATTTTTGAAAGTCAAGGGTAAGACTAAAAATATTAAAAAAAAAATTTCTAGCATAAGGAGTTTTCTATTTTTTTCTTTTATATTCCTGCTATCTTGGGCTGTTCTTAGCATAACCAGCCTAGACAGAGAACTATCAGAGTTCACATAGCTAATGCTGCCTCTTAGTGATTCTCTTGGGAGTTCCATTAAACATATCAGCTAACATAAGTTACTGAGAGTAATTTTAACAAATAAGAATCTGAAGAGAGCAGAGGATGCATTTGAGAATAATATTAATCATTCATACAGCCTATACATACATTAAAAATAGTGTATATGATGAAACTGTAAGTACTGGAAGGACATTAACTTAGGTTACTGAAATGCTGATTTATGAAACCAAAGTTAAATAAGTAATGGTATGATATGAGGAAAGGATATATACCTAAAGATTTTGGCAGCAGGATTTTGACAAATTCATTGTGGTCCCCTACATGCAAGATGCTATATATGCTTGTGTTCATTAGCTCTTCTTGGTTGTACCTCAGGTACTGTGTCACATTCTCAGAAACAAACACAACGTTACCTTCTGGGTTCACTACAAAAAAGAACCCATCTAGGGCCTAAAGGGAAAAAAAAAAGAAAAGAGGCACACAGGGAGAGAAAGACAATAACGTATTAATAACAAAATAAACAGAAAATGACATAGTTGAATCTTTCTGCATCCATCCTAGTTCATATATTCTTGTCTGGATTAGCAAAAGACATTACAGACTGAGCATCTAATCTTACTTACATCAAACCAACGTAAAAGCACTGAAAGGTGCACACCTTGCAAAATCATGAAACCTGCACATGAAAACAAACCAAACTGACCACCCCAAACAAACAAACAAGCGAAAATAACGGAAGAGGTTGCTATCTATCTGCCTATGAAGTAAGAGACCTGGTCCAGAAGCTGGTTCTGCTAAACCTAGAGCCTGCTTGCTGCTCTATGCAGCACAAGGAGACTGAGTCCAGGAAAACACACTGCAAAATGGACATGCACAAGGCAAGGAAAACTGGGAGAAAAAAAGAGAGAGGCTCTTTCCCCATAGCCAGCAGTGCATCCCTTGAGAAGTGATGCCCATGCAGCCAGGAAGACGAGGGGTTAAAAGAAGAGCAACAGGAGCTGAGAGGAGGCAATGAGCAGTGAAGCAGCTTTAGTCTCTACTCCCAGAACTGCTTTCATATTTTTATTTGACACCAGTTTAGTTCAGTCCACATGATCCAGGGAACAGGAACCAGACTTTTACTTCTTCAACTCACAGCTCCATGGTATTCCAAAGGACTTTAAAGTTTCTGTGAGGAAGTGCCTAAATGAATCAGTTCTGCTGATTGGTCCCTCCCCCCCCATCTCTTGCGACAGTGACAACCCAGTCGCAGCATTCTTTTCAAGATATCTGCTGTATGTTATCTGAAGTCTAAGCCAAATACTACAGTACTGCTACCTGATAAGGATAAGCAAAAATTTTAGTATCAGTAAGAATTTCTCATGCAAACTTCCTTAAGATGCAAGCATGACTGTGGATTGTCAAAGTACTTCAGAATACATCCCTCTTAGCTTTATGTTATACAAGCAAATAAAGGAGGATATAGTTAAACATGAAGCACCAAAGCTTTTGGTCTAAGCATTCAATTAACAGTTAACCCATACAGACTTTGGCAGTTTTGCTTGATTTATTCACCTCTTGATGAACTGTGAGAAATCCCTCGAACAACTGTTAGCTGTTGCATCTCCAGGGACAGAAACAAGTCAGAAAAACAGGCAACCCACGATCCATTATAGTTTAATTAAAACTCAGTGGATCCATACTAAACCTGAACTCAACTCGCTGCAAAACAGTCTAACAAGGAGGAGTTGCTATAGCAAGTGTATACAGGCATATGGCATTTTTGATAGATATTCAGACCTTGGCTGGACTGGGACCTGAGCCACCTGCTCTAGTCAGAACTGCTTTCAGAGGGAGGTAGGATTACACAAGCTCCAGAGGTCCTTCCCTGGAGCTTGCTTTCATGATTTTGCTAAAGGGGAGAAATAGTGAAAGCACAATAAGCAGAGGGGCTGAGCCAATGGTTGCCAAATGCTTTGTTTGTTCTATTTTTAAATTACAGAATAATAAACCCCACAAATATTGAAGTATATACCTTTCCTGCTTGCCTCTAAGATAAACTAGGTCTTTTTTCCCTGTTAATTGTCACAAATACAAATCTCTAACTTTGTTTTTTTTTTTTCTCGTTGCCTTCTTTTTGTTCCTGATCATTCTTGGTTTCTTCTCTAAATTTACTTCCTTTGGAGAGCTCCCTCCTTTCCATATACCTTCATAATATTCATGAAATTTTCCTGCTGGCTCATATTTAGTTTAACCAGCAATGATTTAGAAGATTTAATTAATTGAGGCCCTAATACAATTTTCGATCACCATCTCTGCAATGGATTAGTGTCTGAGACTGCATTTCACCATTGCTCAAAGCCAATGAAAGCATGAACTCTTTGGTTAAGTCCTTTCTACATCATGACAGCTCCCTGTTCCATCTGAGGCTATAAAGAGCTGGACCAGAGAGAACTCAGTTGGCTGAAAACTAATGCAAGAAAAAAAAAGAGGAATGAAAAAAAAAAATATACTAGCCACATCAGTCCCTGAGCTGGCCCATCATGAGGACACATTGCGTTTAGAGCTGGCAGAAGGGTGTGGGTTTGGCTGAACCACTCTGCTTGGCAGAAGTCAGCACTTACACCGGTTCAAAGGGATCACAAACCCAAAGCCATAGCAGATGTTTATTGCAGTCCTAAGGAGAAAACTTTCAAAGGCGGGGATGGCAAGCAAGAGATTATGACAGTTACTGGCATCCCACAATAGCCTTCAATTTTCCCTATTTCCTACTATGGCAACATATTTGGCAAGGAGGGGCTCTATACTGCTACCTTACTGATGCTTCTTGGTTTAACCACAGGAGTGGTTATCTAAGCCTAGAGTAACACGGCCTTATATGCTAATCTCCCATTTCTTTCTGTTTTGTTAATAAAATAACCTTGTAGGTAAGCAGTTACAGGCTTTTGAGGCACCGAGCTATTTCAATCTTTTAGAACCTTCCACTTCTGCACTAATTTTTAATTCTGCCCCAGATGTATGCCACCACAATAAACAACTAATCTTCAGAGCTATGGGGACAATAGGGAAACAATTAACGGACAACATGCTGGAAGAGAAAACAAGATGACAGACATTATTTTAGATGATATACTGAAAAGGAAAATAGATTTGTGTTCTTCGAGATATTGTCAGCTCTCTCTTGACTGTTTTTTCACTCTCTCTTCCTTCCTATCTACTTTATGCTTTAACCAAGAAATGTTAAAAATTCCTGAGGCGCAGCAGCTACATGATGAATTTTACTCACTTTCTTCAGCTAGAAACAGTATTCTGAGGAATCTTCAGTTTTAGTCTTTAATAAAACCAGACAATTATATTTTTAAACCAAATCAACTAATATACTGTTCATCAGGTTTTTTGAAGAGGTTGTATAAAGGGGTTCTGTAAAGATGAAATTACTTAATTGCATTTCCTTAAGAAAATAAAGACACAAAGAAAGTATCTGTAGTCTTTTCACAGTAAACATATAGCAGCTTTCAGTCCTTTTAAGTTTCCTGGTGCAAAAGGACTCTGGTTTATTAATTTAGTTCTACAATCTTTTATTGTTAATATGCAAGGGGTTTACTGCAAAGGAAAACTAAATTAAATGGAATAACAGAACAGACGGGTGATTTTACATGTCATGTTTGCTGCAATAGCCAATCATGCAAGATAAGCCAGGAAAAAAAAAATATCACCTTATCCTTATTTTCCCTCTGATTAAAACAGGTACTTGCAATTAAATTGATAAAAAATTAGAGATAAATTTTAACATAGCAATGTAAGAGATGAATGTTTAACTTTGATTAGAAGAAAAACATTTGGTTCAGTAAGCCTGTATAATAAATACTAAATAAATTAATTTCTTTACCCTTACTTTTCAAAGAAGAATGTTTTCACTCCAACCTGTCTACTAATTTGCTTAGTACTGGAATTTTGGAGCCTTTATTTTGCACATAGTATGGAAAACAAGGTTTTCATCTAACAAATCATGAAAAATAATACAAATACTTAAAAATGTTAAAACCTGCATTTTGTTCCTGTAACATTCAGAAATGATGGCATAATTATGCTTCTGCCAAAGTTGGTTCCTTTGGTCCATTCAGAGTTTGTGTTTTATCTAAAGTAACATTTATTCTCCCTTACAAATAAAGTCCAGTCAGAAGAGGACTAAACTGTTTGCAAGTGAGCTTAAGCAGATAAAGCAGTAGTGCCAAAGGACAGTAGCATGTGACATTAGGACCCCAGATAAGATACCTACTCAACATTACTAGCAATACATTCAGAAGCTAGGTTTTAACCATGCAGCTTTTTGGGATATCAAAATAACAGCTAAAATCAAGCAGAAAGCTTAACTGAACAAACTGAAATCATAGAATAGTTAGGGTTGGAAAGGACCTCAAGATCATCTAGTCCCAAACCCCCTGCCATAGGCAGGGACATCTCCCACTAAATCATGTCACCCACGGCTCTGTCCAACCCGGCCTTGAACACCGCCAGCAATGAAGCGTTCACAACTTCCCTGGGCAACCCATTCTAGTGCCTCACCACCCTTACAGTAAAGAATTTATTCTTCATATCCAATCTAAACTTCCCCTGTTTAAGTTCGAACCTCTTACCCCTTGTCCTCTCAGTCCCTAATGAATAATCCCTCCCCAGCATCCTTATAGGCCCCCTTCAGATACTGGAAGGCTGCTATGAGGTCTCTACGCAAGAGAAGATGCATGTCTTGAAAAGCTTTCCTAAATTACTTTCATATTCTAGAGGAAAAGAGACATGCTGTAAATGCTGAAATGTTAAACCATTAAAACAGTATAGCAAAGATACACAATTTTAGAGGAAGGATTATTCATGTCTATACTACTGTATATGTAGGTCAGTGTTTAGGTAAAACACATCTTCCAAATCTGTGGCTTAGAACAAATAAAATATGCACATGCAGACACCCAAGACTTGCAACCAGCTGAAGCCCCCCACATCATCAGCATTACACAGAAGCAGAATTATCTCCTCTGCTTCTCCCCACCCCACGTTACGGAGAGTTTCATCACTGAATCCAATAGAAATATGCTGCCTGCTCTTAAATGACATAATCCTAAACAGCCAGGATGGCTTGTTTCCCTTTAGCATCCTTTTACAGCGACCTCTGACTGTACTTTTTCATTACATTAAACTGCTCTTCATTTTAGGGGGAGCAGAACTGGTGGAAATATAGGAATTTTATGCTCTTCACCTCAAGCATCATTGGTCCAAGTGCATCCTTGTCGATGACACTCTGACCTGTAGAAGATACATCTGCTTTTTGCACTTCATCTTCATTAGCTGCTGCTGTTTTTTCTGCAATAAAGAAAACGATGTGTTAAATGACAGAAAAGTGCTAAGCGATACAAAAGAGCCCACAGAGCATTGAGAATAGCTATGAAATGGTTACAGTCATCAATTCTGAAAATGAGATTAAATAGTCTCCCATAATGACTCAACAGAAGCATAACTTGTATATTTGCCTCTTAGTTTTGAAGTTTTATGACACAAATAATTCCTGCTGTTTCTATGCTTGGCATTTTACTAAACTACAGAACCTATCACTGGGCAAAGAGAAGGGCTCCTTATGAAGGTGTGATGAGTAAAAGCCAGGATTAAGGTGTATTAAAAGGCTGATCTACAAGAGCAGGCAAAGCTCACAACTGAACAACTTTTCCACAATTGCTATATATAGAAGGGAAAACATAAGTCTACAATCTACTGTTCCAGTACTGAGAAACAGAAGCCTCCTTTCTGTTCCTATGCCTCCACCCACATTTTTACTATCACATAATTTTCATACTGCTTTATTTACAATATGCCATTAAAACTGCATACAATTTCAAGTACTGTATTTGAAAATTACAGGCAAGAAAATAATGATTTAAGGTTTCTGGAACATAATGACACATACTGCAATACGTTATATACAGAGAAACACATCATATCCCACTCCAAATGTAACCGACAGTCATATACACTGGAACTTTCAAATCAAAAGAGTTTATAGTTCCTATAAAGTAATGGGCTGTATTAATTCTTCTATTTCAAGTATGATATTGGTTTTAAGAGAGAAATAATAAAAATAACAAATCACTACACAAAATACATATTCTACATTGTAACTTAATGTTGCTAGTTCTATACTTAAAAGTCGTTTTTCAAGTAATTATGTAAAAGCTAGTGCTATTTCACAATCTAGGATAGTACAAATAATTAAAGATGTCTTATTTTTAATATTATGCGTTAGATTATTTTAATAAACATGAAGGCACACTGAAATTATGGTAACAGGAATTGCTGCCTTCTACAACAATAAACCAGAAGATTCACTGTACAAATTACTGAAAGTACCATGTGCAGATGGAGCAAAAGGACCTTTGGAAAATAACCTTTAGTGAAAATTAAAGCATCAGTCATACAAATTGAAATGTATCCAAATGTACAGTATTTTCCACTATCTGTAGATCTGCAATACTGCAGCCAAAGTTCCTCTGAACAATTTCCTTGGCAGAGGTTACAAGGTCAGTGTGAATATACGCTGCTTAGACATACAATAAAGGAACTGCTTCTGAGAACCCCTGGGTGTTCTTCTATCAGTGCTCACCTGCTAGCAATAAGGCTTTGGTCATTTGGGCTGTCTCATCCCCGACTTCTACAGTTTCTCACTTTCACGAAAAAAGATCCACTAAAATCTTACCTGTCTCCTTAGGGGTATGTTCATACACCTTATAACACCATTGTGAATAATAATAAAACAAAATTGTTCTGGAGATGGAATGTTGCAACTAATGGAAAGATTTTAAATCACTTTGATTAGCATAATCTGATAGACATATATACACTAGAAATCACTATTAACCTTTCCTCTGCCACTTAAGCTCACCAGGATACAAAATTAGTATTTCTGGGTTTGACTGATGACTGCAGTGGGACTTTTTTTAGTTCCTTTGCTTTTTTTTTTTTTGTTTCCTCTTTTTATTTCTTCTCCTTTTGGCAAAAAGCAGAGATTAGGTGTAACAGAGAAAAACTGAACAATCCTTCCCATACTACAGTATAGCAGAAGTGGCACCATATGATGATGTGATACTGCAAACATGTTCTAAAAATTGTGAAAGAATTCTAAAAGATGCTAAAAATACGGCTGAGCTTTTAATAATGTCACCGATAATATTGTTTCCCATCTGCTCCTGGTAACATAAAGTGAACCCTGGTTTCACACTGCAAAATACTATAATAGATACAGATACCAGTTTCCTGCTTTCATCCCCTCACTGCTTCAGCCATTGATACCATCTTGAGTATCATGTGATTATTCTCTATGTGCTAGAAATGGAGGGGCAGCAGATACTGTCCAGCAATGGTATGCAAGCACATTCATTACACAGCATTCCGTTTCACAAAGACTACTTTTACTGACTATTTTTCACCTAACACAAAATATTTGCTGTAAAATCAGGCGTTCATACAAACCATGCATAACATATCTCTCAGAACAACTGTTCTCTTTCATGCACGCATCTGAGGTCTTATACAGAGAAAAAGAAAGTTTTCAATTACTATGATGGCAACCAACATAGAAGGTGCAATATTGAGTAAGACCAAGGACCTCTCAAGCCTCAAGTCTCACATACAGTCCCTGACAGCAGCATAGAAATGGTTTCCTGTTTCTCCATTTCAACCCTTTGATCCCCAACTGCTTCTGTTCCATTATCCTAACCATTCAACCTATTTTCTTTTCTCTTAGACATACCTTTCCACAGATGGCCCATCACCTTTCTGGGATCAATAAACACAGTATTTGCTCAAGAAAAGAGTGTTATAAATGGAGAAAATACAAAAATACTATTTAGACACAAATGTTGTTTATCCGCCTTTCTCAGTGACGGTGACAATGAGAAACTACTTGTGATGTCTGTCTAGGCATTCTGAAATATTTATAAATCACTAGTGCTTCAAAATGATGGACTTCATAATGGGATCTGTAACTTAATTGTGTAAGAAGTTAAGTGGTTGAGAGCTTAGAAGAGACTATACATTCAGGCCATTGGTTCCCTATACATTTATTTTAGTGGCTCTGTATAGGAAAACAATGGCCTCAGATAACCTGTGAGTAGGACCATCAGCAGCTTCTGTTGATGTTATAAACTGTAGGTACTGATAATGTTCAACTACAGAATAAATTACCCATTTTTGACAGAACCACAAAGCCGCTTGTGAAGACTCTATCAGCACATACAGGAAAAGTAAGTGCAAACTCTGTCAGCAGTGTCATCCTGACAGCCAGGCATGGGGAGCATCTTGAAATGCAAATCTTTTCTTCAGCAATGCAGCACGTGGGACTAATTGAGGACAAAAATTCATTGCAGGAACGTTGGAAAAGAAACAACTGATACACAAATTTCTAGCGCCGACAACGTTCACACATTTCTCACAAGTCAGTATTTTTTGTTTTTCTTAACAGTTCCAGCTTCTGGTGTTAAGAACTGGTGCAAAAATGTAACATTTACTTTTCCTTTTTTTACTTCTCCTATCTTTTTTAGGTTCACTGGGGGCCCTACAAACAAATTGAAAGCACAGAGAGTTTATTATTTCTGTACTAGAGTAATGATTTTTTGAATGCTAGGGGTTAGGAAAATAACTGCAGAGGCCCAATCTTGCAAAGCCTCTCAGAAGCCTTTTTTCCAGTCCCATGGGAATTGCTAGTATTACCCTGTGACTAACCACAGCCTCTAGATTTTTCCACTGCAGCCACTAACAGGAGAGGGGGAGCCTGTCCCCTGATCTTACCTTTCAGTGGTGCTGCCTCTTAGAACAGCGATGCCCCTGTTCAAATGTAAAGCGCTGGGAAATTGTTACCAGGCATCCTACAGGCACAGCGGCTAAAGCAGAGCAGAGGTTTAGCACGGAAAAAGAAATACAGCCTCGTGCCAATAGAGGAAGTGAGCTGGGTGGAAAGGGGCTTCCCGTGGCTTCACCTCCACACAGGGAATTCTCCTCTGGAGCAGGAGCATTAAATTAGAAACTGGTCCCATATTTATGAATATGGTTACCAGGGATCAAGTATATTTTATCTAAATTACAGCGGAACAAACTTCACACACATGAAATAATTATTAGCTCTGCTCAATTAAGAGTTTAGCCTAGAGAGAGAGAAAAAAAAATTAAATAGAAGAACTCCTGCGAGACATACTACAAAGAATATACACATCCAATTATGTAGCATTTTACTGATGTATGTAATTAAAACCGTGGATATGTTTACAACTGCGTAAGCAGTAATATACTAAAATTCTTCTTAATAATTTCAATTGAGCATCTTCCTAGTGCTCATAAACTGTATTTACTTCTCTATATTAATATACAGAAGAAAGAAGGGAAAAAAAGCCCTCAGAAATACTTTCTGACAAATTTATCAGTGGGAAAGCCTTGAGCTTTATTTGCAGCTCATTCCGGATTCTGAAAGCAAACCTTTGTGAAATCACATTATTTTAACAGAAATCCCCAAGTCAGAGAAAAGAAGCCAAAAGCAATAGTTTGAGGTCTCCGCCTACATTTTAACTTAGGAGGCCTTCTTGGTTTTCCATCCTCCCTACTCAAGCTATGCCAGTTCTTTGGATTTCTGACAGCAGACTCAGAAGGTGTTACTGATGGGCATCGCCTTCTCTTGGTTATGTTTCAAACCCTCCCTTGCTACAGGTGGGAAGGCAGGACCAGCTGAAGCACCCCAAAAGCTTTCTTTGTATGTATTCACGCTCTACTCCAACTTCCTTAATGAAACCAGCTACACAACTATTTCCCCTGTTGATGCTCACTGCAAAACCAAACTGTATTTTCAAAGTAAAGAACAAAACTGTAGCCTCTGTTGGGACTGCAAAAAGATGAAGCATAATCTAAAAGAGAAAATTTACATCAATACACATTTAGTTTAGTTCTTTACATAAAATGAGGAGCAAAAAAGAGATGCTGGCAAAACCCTGGACAGGGCTCTACAAATCGCTGAGGAAAGAGGTCAAGAGAATTAAAAAACCCAACTGTAACAGGCAGAATGAAATTTATGATCCAATACTGTTCAAAACAGGTTTTCTCAGGTGCCACATATAATTCTTGTTCTTCATAAATTTCTGGAATTGCTACTGAAATGCCACATCCATCTCAAATCATATACCCTCATTTATATAATAATAGGTAAAAAATATGAGGAGTTTTATTATAAGGGATACTAGAATATTCAACTCTGCACATTAGAAAAAATCACACGAATCAAGAAAAATCCTCATAACAGTAATAGCAACATCACTTGAAAGTGATTGTAAATGCTGTATGTTTAAACATGCAATGAAATTTTACACTGCAACTGCCTTGAAAACAGCTTATCTTCTTGGTGTTTTGTATGCATTAGCCAACTACTTTTGTCTTTCTTCATTCATATGTGTAATTTTACCCTGTGTGATACTTTTGATCTCTCCTGAATTGCCATGCAAAAATGAAATCCAAACAGCTAAGGAAAGAGTAAAAGCATGTCACTGGGCAAAGATAAGGGTACAGCATAAAAAACTAATCTTAACATATAATAGAAAGTATACTTAGTGAACTGTTAAATTTTAGTTGCCATTACAGCTTTAGATATTAGATGTAGTAGCATTTGAAAAATTAGATTTAATAACATTTCTGTATGACTGTTGCTAAGTAATAATATTGACTAATAATATTGCTAAGTCATGATATTGCAAGGCCAAGCTGGCAGGGGCTTTGAGCAACCTGGTCTAGTGGAAGGTACCCCTAGCCATGGGAAGGGCTTGAAACTAGATGATGTTTAGGGTCTCTTCCAACAGAAACTATTGTGGTAACATACAGGAGGCTTCTAACATGAGTAAGGCTATAAAGTATCAACTTGAATAAAACCACCCTTAATCCCCCCCAAATTCCCTCCCCCCCCCCCCCCAAAGAAAAACAATACCAAAAAAAGCACTTGTATTTGGTAGCATGAGTAGTTTTGGATCACTACACATGATGAAGCAAAGCAGTGAAGAACATGTAAGTTATTTTGATGCTGGTTAACCATAGGCAAGGAAAACAGCTCTGCCTTGGAGCTGTGCAATTCCAAACACTATGATCCATGGCTCATATGGAACTTGATACCCATATTCATGTTCCTTGCCCAGTTCCCATTGACTTGACACAAGCTGTTTTCATTCCCTGAAAGCAAGTGATTTTTCAAAAGACCAGTGCCTAAGAAACAGTAACTATTTCAGCAATCAATTTTAAGACCAGATTATCCTAGCCTTGTGAGTAAAGTTAGCTACTATTTTAGGGAAGTGATTATGTTGCGAGGTTGCTCTTTCATCGTACAGCATGCATCTGTCCAGAGCAAAGAAGCTATTAGACTACTGAACACATTTTTTTTCCCCACAGAAAATACAGATCAAGGTTTACAGGAAGAACTATGCAACATCTCAGGAAAGTTTTAGGAGGTAAAACAAGGGAGAATTATGCATCTGCACCAAACTAAAATTAGAAAAGCTGCCATATGGCTCTGTGAAGCCAGCAGCACGTTCTTATTCATTAGGAAGCATTCTGCTAACATAAAAACACAAGGCCTTCCTGTGCTCTCCAAATGTGTTTATCTTTTCAACATTAATGCACGATATATCATCAGGCTGCTGAAATCTCCTGCAGTGCATATTAAAAAAGCACAGCTGCACTGTTTCTCAGCACGTTTATTCACTGAGAGCAATCTAAGAGGATGGCTTTGCCCACCTCCCCAACACACAGCTCTCTTGTTAGCACAACTTGGATCACCTTCATCTGGAAAGGACCCCATGCCCACCCACCTGCTCTCCCACCCAGTCCAGCAGTGCCCTATGCCTCCACTCATCACACCCACATGGTTCAGCTTCACATTTACTACCGCTGGTGGAAGCATATTTAAATGGTAAATGACCCCAGGGCATAAGCTAAAAGCCCTTGGAAAGCTGTAAGCTCAATTACTTGCTCAGGAGTAATAGCACTTAAAACACCCAGAATCCTTCCTTGCGGTGTTTTCAACTTTTAATTGGCACAGCTGCTTTCCTGTCCCACACGTGCTCATCCCGCCTCCCCACTCTAAAGAAGCATCAGTAAGAAATGAGCTCCACAAAAAGCTTTGCGTTCTCTCAAAACCACCACATACAAGCAGCAAACTTCCAATGGAGCTTTTCAAACTTTGGGTGATGTCTGCTCCTAGAAACTTCAGAAACAGTACCCACTGTATAAAATTTTCATGGACACTGAAACTAAAACAAGCACTGGAAAACCATGATGGATTCAGGAATATCAACAAATGGAAGTAATAATACATAAAATTAATATTAGTTTCATTTCTCTTCATGATTTTGACATGTCTCCATCATTCTTTTTTTCTACAAGTCAGCATTTTTGTCACCCAATGCAACTTCTATAAGAAGTACTGCCTGAGAAATAATTGTCCCCAGATCAGTTAAACTGGAACAAGGACAAAACAAATTAAATTCAACTCGCCAAGAATAATATTTAACTGCTGGACAGAAAGAAGTCTTGTATCTCTGTATGTATTTTTTGCTAAATACTTTAATAGGCATGCTACTACCTTTTCCTTGGGTTCTTCCCCATTCTCATTTTGCCTGTCTTTTCTGTCATCACATGTATGATCCTTTTTTTTCCCCTCATAATTACAGAACTCAATGGTCTATGTCTTGGAAGTGAGGAAGAGGACATGCAACAGCAATGGAAATGCCCCCTCCCTCCTCCCCTCAGCCCAGGAGCCAGTTGGCTCCAAGCCCTGTGAACTGGAGGATTTCAGTGCCGCGCTCCCGGCACATGGTTCCATTCAGAGCATTGAGGCTGAGTCTCACCCTTTATAAACGTACTGAAATAGCTTCTCTGGAGATTTCTCTCTCTTGATTTTAACAGTGGCAACTAGAAGTGACAATGTTATTTACAAAAATAGCATTATCTGCAGAAATATGTAGTTACTATTCCCAGATTTGTCTATCGAATGCACTGGCAGAGATTATTCACATCTGAAATTACTTCAGAAGGTCACCAGCTTCTGGTAAATTAAGGACTGGGGAACTGAAGTAAAACCCAGAATTACAACACACTTGCTGCTACTTAACTGAAAAATAAAGTGTCCTATCCGGGACCCCAAGTCCTCAATGGTGTGATCCATCCCCAGCACACAATAAGAATACAAAACACCACAGCAAGTAAAGTAATTTTCCTGCTGAGATTACTGATACATAAAAAATACTAGAAATACAGGCACAAAAGGACAACTGTCATCCTACCATTTCAGTGGAATCTAAACTGAGTCTAAAAGAAGCCTTTAATCCAGAAACTATTTCTCACCCCATGCCTCATTTTAAACTGTGAGGATATGTCAAACTACCACATTGTAAGTGGAAAGTTGTTTTTTATCTCTTGAATGTAGAATTAAGCTTCCATTACAAACATGAACGGTTGGCCATGCTGCAACATTGACCTTTTCCAGTAAGATTTTAAAACAAGTGGAAAAGAATCTACCTGGGTGCAGTTTTTCTCCAGCAGAATTTTCAGACAGGTCTTATTAAAATATTTGAGTACATTCAACATACACTTTTATATAAAACGAAAAGGTGTGCTTAACTTGCAAGCTGACAAATGGAACGTGTGCATATATATTGATGTTTTTAAGCTATGTTCTTCTCCTTTTCTCCAAAAAGACCGCTTTCTTCCCAGTTAAACTGACTGACTAGAGAAAGAGCATAAATAAATCATCAATGGTGCTAACTGCCCAGCAAACTTCCTTAGCAAAAGGCCAAAATCCAGGATGGTGCTGAGAATTTGTAATTTTTATTGGTTTAAAATGCTTTTTTAAATGGTGGGGGGTTGTTTTTGTTTGGTTGGGTTTTGTTTCATTATTTTCTTCCTTTTTCTTTTTTATTTTTGCATTTACATTCTCTAGGAATGTGCAGTAATCAGCATAATCTCTAATCACTGATTGGCTGCAGTATAATTTAGACTATTTTATAACGGCCTAAAATACAGTACTTAGACAACAAAGGAATACACATGGCAGATTAAGCGCACTGCTTATCCCTGTCAGTGCCTTAACCCAAAATACCCTCAGTTTTATCAGTCACTTATTATTCTATTCTGAAATCAGATAAGCAGTTCCAAACATATGTATCTGTAGCCGTATACACAAACATATATCCACAAAACAGTTTTACCTCTGTCGATATTTAGATGACTTCAAAACACTCATGTAAACTACTCAGCTTTACCTGATAAAAAACACTATGCATCCATCAGCATTGACTTAAAATGTGGCACATTAATATGGCAGAATTTCTAATAAAAGAAGCAAGCTAACTGACCTCTGCACTGAAATATTAGACACAAATATTTGGCATCACTCAGTTTAATAAAGTAATTATTTTCTTTGGTATGTACTGAATTAGGGCAGAAATTTTTATTGTATTTTTTGGCATTTACAATTTTATAAGTGTTAGATATTTACTCAATGAGTAACCTCATCTTGTTTTGATAATTCATCTCTAAAAACATTATTAATGTTTTCAAAGACAAGAAATACAGCAGGATCTGATAAGTTTTTTTCAAAGCAGGGCTCCATTGCTATCTCAGAAACAATATATTGCTTTCACCAAAGTTAACAGCTCTCCAGTTGGTTCTTTGACATGCAAAAACAGAGGCAAGGTTTTGAAATAAAGATACAAGGGTTAACACTCTTTAGACTAGAATCTGCGGATGCAATTGCCAAGCTAATTAAACTTACAGGTTTCCAAATCTTAGGCCAAAAAAACATACTGGAAAGGAATATTAATTTAGACAGACTCTGTTTCTTGAAGCCTTACTCTTACATACTCAACCGTTAAAAGGAAACAGATGATTCTCTTTCTTCAAATGCCACATCGTCATGATTACAAAATCTTATTTATTTTAGGATGCTGAAGATAAATCTTTATGACACACCAACAGGCAAAGATCTTTTTGCTTTAATAAGTTGCCATCAACGACTGCAAAAGTTTTCAAGAGACCTAATATGGCACACCAATAAGAAATATGATGGATCACGGGCTCCCCATGAGCCCATGAAAGAAAGTTTCCATAATAAAGCGTAGGCCAAATTGTAGCACAGATAATTGAAGACAGCTAAGGAAGAACAGAACAAGTTTAATTTAATGTGTCCATGCTAAGATGTATAACAAGGCTTCTACTGCTTCTAATATTCCAGATTATAGTAGATCTTCTAACAAAAAAGCCCTAAATCATTAAGGACAAGTAATGTTTTTCTTTTTATAATAACCCAGTGTTCAGAAATAGAAGCTAGAGTCCCTCTTCTTGCTTGTCTAACCCACCATCACAGGCCACAGCCAAACATTTAAGTCAATTTAGAAGCAGAAATGTTCCTATTACTGCAAGCAAAAACAAAAGCTTCCTAAAAGAACCTATTTACTACTTCCCAACACCAACTATTCTATGATTCTATAATTCCTACTTAAAAGAATGTTTTAATCCAAATCCTTCGTGAAAGAGTGTTTCAGATTAATTTCATATATTTCAACAGTAACTACATTACTTCAGGTACATTTTGAATACAGAATGGCTCTTGGAAGGATGGTAATGACTATTAACACCTATCCTTTAAGATATTCTCTAAAATTGAAAGATCTTTTTTATTACCCTAGAAAAGCTTGGCTTATCTTGTTGCTAAGATTTACATCCAGACAAAGTCATTTACCTCAATTACATTAATTTGTTCTGTCACATCTTAAAATGCCTACTAATAAAACTGATAGGTACAAATAGGCTCCCTCAATAGACTGAACCATACTTAGAACATAATTATTTAAGCGTTACCATTTCTTGTTCTCTATTTAGAGTCATGAAGTTGGGATCAGCACCTAATCTTAAATAAGTCGGTATAATTCATAAACAGAAAAATAATTAAACCCAAACAGTACTGCTTTCTCTATTTTCTCAGTTCTCCTTTAGAAGAAAATTTGACCTGCCCTAAAAACAGTTTCCTTAACCATGGATGACAAGCAGTTCACTGGAAAGGATGCTCCATGTCCCCTTGGCACAAAAGATGGTAATGTAGATCTGCAGCCAAGCCCACTCCTCAGATCAGATCAAAAGTGATAATTCATAACTTTCTCCTCAAGTCTGCAATTTACTTATTTACTTGCAAAAAGGAACATGGATGCCTGCTTCCCCCTTCATCCATTAAAGCAGATGAGACCTTTTAAATAATAGTTATTTACACAGGATTATGGGTCCACTTGAGCCTAAACGTTTAAAGATATAGGGATTTGAGCTAAGGATCTAAATTCTATGCCATTTGTCGACCTAGGCCTAAGCCCTTATTAAAAAGAAAAAAACAAAAAACAAAAAAAAAACCAACCCAAAACAACAACCAACAACAACAAAAAAAAACCACAACCCCCCTCCTAAACCCAAGAACAACTACTCCACCCCCAACCAAACAAAAAATACAGGAGAAGAAACTATACCCCCCCGTTTGGAAAGGGTTTGAGCTGTTGACGTAAAGGATATATACCCCATATCTGAGCTTCTAAGAACAAATGACAACTCCCAGGATCATTACAGAGCTCAGGGAAAGAAAGGATACTCTTGCACCATAACTCATAATGACTCTGAGAAAGCCAATATCCTCCCTCAGTTATATTTAATAAAGGTTTTATGGACTGGCTTCTCTGCCTGTATCACTGCCACAAAAAAGCAAACAAACAAAAAAGCTTACTGAGCATATTTACATTTTAGATTGCCAATTGCAAACACATAATTATAATTTGAACATTAAGTACAATGGCCTGACAAGCTGTATTATAATGTTCAGTTAAAATCAGCATCTCTAGGAGCTACACAGATGGAGCCTCAACTTTCAAGCTTAACAGTAATCACAATAAACCTTGATATCAATCAGCGTAACACTCAATGACTCATTAGTAAGTTTTGTCACATACCCTAAAACTATTTAATGATTTCTTACTGTAGCATTAAGAAAAATAACAATATCAGAAAGACAGCAAATGGAATAAAACTGTCACAGGTATGATGATGCTGATCCCAAAATTATGGCTAAAGAACACTGAAGGCAAGAGAGAGCATAATCAGGAAAGAAGTGAAAAACATAATGCAGGACAATTATCAAAAAGGAGAGATAATAGAGAGGGCTGGAAAATAAAACCCTTCAAGAGGAAGAAATAGGGGACAGCAAAGAAAATTCATTCTACATAAAATACCATTTTTGACAGCTAGAGACATTCAGAAAAGTCAAGAGGGATACTAAGAAATAACTAAAGATAGAAAAATAAACATTCAACTATTTCCTCCTAGCTAGAGGGAAAACGTTTTGTACAAAAGAAGGAAGACAGGAAGAATTTTATGCTGTTGGCACAAAATACCTCAATATTTTTCCACCAAAAACCAAAGCAAACAAACCAAGAAAATTCTAAATGAGGATCTGAGCTTTCTGATCTATGTTTAGAACTTACAACCTTGGTATCTCTTCCTCCTCTTTTTTTTTTTTTTTTTATTTCCAAGTGAATCAATTGTTATATTAAAGCACACTTCCTCTTCTATGTTGAACATAGGCCCAGACTTAATTTGACATAGAATAACCTGTCTTTGGAAGACATCTCCTTCAGAAGGATTATGGGAACTGCAGGTTGTTCCAAGTCTTTCTAGGAAATTGTGCCTCAGAAGGAAAAGTACCAGTAAAAAGCTACTGCTCTTCATGCTCACAAAGCTATCTGCACAGATCTCTATAATACATCCCAAAATGTTTCACCAAGTGACTTCTGCATGATTCCAAGAACCTTCTCTGAGTTACAATATATATTTTGAAGGACATTCAAAATTGGGAGGGCTGATAAAAACTACCAATGTCTTCATTAAGTTGCTTCAAATTTCAATTAACTTTCCATGAAGAATCTACACCTTACATATGAGTTGGTTTTGGCCACAGATTCCAGCTGTTAGGTCGCATCCTGCCTTTGCGCATTAAGGAGTCCTCTGCAGCAGACATGCTGCGTAGCTCCGTTTTGCTTTGCATCAGTAAGCAATGCAAGGTTTGCAGGGACGTGCCTTTCTGCTTCAAGATGAATAGAGCCTCAGTGAGTAGAGGTATCACACTGCTGTTTCTTCCAAAGGGGCACATGGATATTATTTCAAATAACATGGCAATACCTGGAGCACCTCAAGTTACAGAGTATCTACTTGGAAAGTTTTCTACTTTAGCAGAACTTAAATTTATGTACTTTTCTATCTCCATAGGAACTAGATGATCTTAAGGTCCTTTCCAACCTTAACTATTCTATGATTCTATGACATTTGCTCTGATCTTGTGCGAGCTAAAGAAAGGTTTGCTTTCAGAGGGAACAGGGAGAGCATGTATGTCTTTAAGAGTGTGGCACACACTAGAAGCACCCATTGTCTTGCAAAATATATGCACACGTGTCAAACACACTTTCAGTGTTGAAAGGGAACAGAAGGCATATCTGCCTTGGCTTTCTAACCATCTGTCTGAGGACATTCAACTGTACAAGCACAGCAAGTAACTGATCATTTGCCACATCACCCTTCAAACTTCAGGATGTTTTTTTCCCCAGTTGTACACTGTGGGCCTTCATAAACGAAACTGAAACATGAACAGTAATTGCTTTTTATATCCTCAGTCATTTTACACTCAAGGACCCCTATTTCTAACTGCCCATATGCAGAATCTTTTACAGAAATAACAAAATGCATGACTTAGAACAGATGCAATTATCTTGGCTCTAGTTTGAACAGAGAGGAGCCTTTGATCAATACCTCTTTTAATGTGCTGTGAATCCATAGGTTTTCAGAATTCAAACATGGTATGAAAGGCACTGCACCCTATTGTGAGTAAATATTATATTATCACTTTTCAGGCTGCAGTCTTTAAAAAGAAAAGATAAAAGCTTTGTAACAAAAGCTAGGTTTCTTATAATAGATGATGTTATTTTGACTGAAGTATCATCACTACTCCCAGCAAATTAATTTGCTCTTCCATAAATTAAGATCCTCAGAGACAGTTAAGGTACATGATGTCTCCTTCCTCATTTACTTGCTTTACATACTGCTGAGATTAGTACATTGCATTCACTAATCTAAAGTGCACAGCAAGCACTGGTGTTCTATAGTCAGCACCTTTTACACTGCATACCTTCTAACAATAAGTGACTACAAACACAAACACTACGACTCAGATCAGAAGCTCCCAATTCTTCTTTAGCACCTAAAATCAATGTTTGTTATTGACCAGACACCTCTGAAGACAGAACAGCTGGTGAGAAACACTAGGCTTGAGATCTTAGTTCATACTGTGGAAGGCTAGATGTCAGCCCATATTTCTGTATTTTATTTCTTCCCTAAATTTAGAATTCTAAATGCATTTATAATGTTTATAGTTCATAGGAGATTACATGATAAACTGAAGGAGAAAAATGCTAAAGTGTGCAATAACAGTTTAAGTGCAACCTGAGAACAGCACGCTATCTGCAAGGAGGTAGCCTCCAAAATCCTAAATTGCATGTAGAGATGTCTCCATCTTCCCTATACAAGACATTTTACTAAACTCCCAGAAGCACACAGACTATTCTAGGATCATTAAATTTTAAAGTAACAAAACCAAAACTTCAATGAAAATATTTCTGCAAAGAACCAAGAGGGAACACTTGAGATATATCCCCAAATCATGTCAAATACAGGAAAAGATGCTCAATCCATTATAGCTTTCTCCAACATTGGTATTACAAACCTCTTACATTGCAACCATCCTTGCAGCAGTAGAACATAAAATAAAAAACCAAGCTCCATTTCCTTGCATTATTTTCTCTTTTGATCATTTAGAAGTTACGGAAGAAAACAAGGTAAAGATCAAAGGAAAGCAAAATAAGATAAGATGCAAAACAAAAAAAACCTTTTCCTGTAACACCTGTCCATAATTACTATTTTTACTTGAAAAAGACCACTATCCTAACAGTTAGAAGTGAACACTTAGTTTCTTCTCAACTTTGAGCCAAAACTTGGAGTCAAAGCTTAGCTTTCTGGTCTAAAACTTCAAGAAAATTATCTCTAGAACTGTCAATCATCATGAGTAGAATCAATCATCGATGACAAAATTGAAGCCCACAGACAAGAGACACGTTAAGTGACAGTCACTGCCTCACACTCTGCCATGCCCAACAGTACCAAGACAGCTGTGGCAATAGCCCATGGCTCAGTCATTGCTGGCACACTTGGACCCATGTTGGAGGGAGCCCAAAGGACCTTTGTGGAGACTGATCTTCTCCTTCCCATCAAATAAAAGAACCTGCTGGGACTCACCATTCAAACTCACAAATGCTACTGTCAAGGGAAGGGAGGGAATGGAAACTCAAGGCCAGCAGGAGGGCAGCGGTGGTCGAACCAGGGATTTTCAACTGCTGCCTCATTTCCTGCACGTTATTCTGTAGCCTGCACATCAACATCTTTAGGAGCACTCTATTACTGCTTTTAGTCAAAACAAATAGTAATAAATTGACCTAAATCTCCTAATCAGATGATGAGCAAACAGTCTCATTAACTTTGGGAACAAGGCTATATTTATTCTAAAACAGCAGACAGGATTTAGACCATGATTAGGAAGCAAAAATTACAACAATCCACTAAATCCTATTAAGTGCTGGTCTCACAATTTTGATTACCAGTTTGATGATTATTTTTGTCTGTTTTCTTGAAGCAGGAAAATCACAGAATCACAGAATGGTTTGGGTTGAAAGGGACCTTTAAAGACCATTTAGTCCACTCCCACTGCTATTTGCAGGGGTGTCTTCCACTAGACCAGGTTGCTCAAAGCCTCATCCAACCTGGCTTTGAGCACATTCAATGATAAGGCATCCACAACTTCTCTGGAAAACCTGTTAGATTGCCTCACCACCCTCACAATAAAAAATTTCTTCCAATGTCCAGTCTAATTTTACTCTCTTTCATCTTAAAACCATTGTCCCTTGCCCTGTTGCTACAGGCCTCAGTAAAAAGTCCCTCTCAGTCTTTCATGTAAGACCCTTTTGTATCCTGAAAGAGAGAAATAAGGTCTCTCCAGAGCCTTCTCCACTCCAGGCTCTCTAAACAGTTCAAGCCCAGTGTGGACACAGTCTTATGTCATAAAGGCATCTTCAGCTACTCTTCTCATTAACCATATTAATTAGATTATAACATTGCTTCAAAAAAAAATATTGGTATAGCTAGAACACCGTAACTTACATGCAGATAAGGCCTAAGTCTTATCCTGCATGTTACACCACTCTGGTACAATAAGCAAACCCTGGGAAGTTCCTCACTTGGTGAGTCTTGCTAGCTAATTATCAGATTTCATCAGAGCCAAAAAAGAAACTGATGGTCTGCATTACCTAAAACCAGTTTAAATTGTTCAGTGAATCAGTAGTTCTCTGGAGGCATGCAAGTAGTAAAGTCAACACAACTGGATATTTAGCCAAGATGCTTTACAATGTACAGAGGAAGATCAAAGCCATTTTCAATGCATCAAATTCAGCTGCAGGTAGAGGAAACACCAATGCAAAATCAGTAATAGATTTTTTTTTTTTTTTTTGGTAAATGTTCTGCATAAAATGTTTGACTTCACAGCACAAACTCCTCTAACACTTAATTCAGTCTTAAAATTCTATCAGGCTGAAAGTACAGCAGATAGAAATAATAATGGGCATGCAAAACTCCTTCAAAAATAAGATTCAAAAATTGGCATAAACATTAAATCTCCTGCCTTTTCAAATATGATTAATATAAAAAATATAATTACAGTAAAATTGACCAACTAGAATATTTGCAACACAAAATTGAACAAAGCCCAAGTCTACATATGCTCTCTTGTCTTAATATCCTGATTTGCTAAGATATTTATGCACATAACTTTAAACCTTTAAGTAGTTCCACTGATTTAACAGGGATTACTCATCTGCTGAAAGTTAGGCAGTTGCTTAAATACTTCGTGAAATATGAATCTAAATTCAGATCTGATAAATTCAAAGTAGCATTAACCAAAGTAACACCTCATTACAGCTTTAAGACCATGCTGTTTTCCTTCAGCAAGCAATTTTACTTGCAGACTTGTGCTGGAGGCAACAATAGACTATCTGCTGGAGTGACCACGTGATTACAAAGTAGTACTGCTACAGGGAAGCAAAAACCGGTTTTGCTATCAAATGTGAAACCAGAAAAAGATTATACATATAATTAATAACAAGCCTTCTTTTTAAATTCATATAGGTTCCATAGCTCTTGCATGTCTCTCTTCACTAAGTACTTCTCCCTCTGTTTAGCTTTTGCACGGTGATTCATTCTGTTCAAGGTCTGTCCTGTAAGGCTGTTCTGAAAACAAGATCTGACAACTCAAAAGTGTACCTTAGCAGCTACACTGATAACCACCACCCTGATATCCCTTCCCTGTACTACTGAAAACTGATCTACAGAACACAAAACCTCTTCAGAAACTTGTGACACATGAAAGCTGGACCCTACGGAAAAATGGAACTGAGAGTGGATGAAGAAGAGATGCTGGATTTTAGCAGGTTGCAGACATTCAGGTAAATTTCCACTAGTGCTGAGGATGGCTTTTCTACTCTCCTGAGCTGAAGCTGATGTTGAGAGAATGTCCTTAGCTTTCAAGTGTCCCTCCTGCTTCCCATGTGAGAGAAGTGCACAAGGGGATACTGCATACTATCCAGTCATTTCAAGGCATTTGTAGAATGTGGATCATGTTTTTCTATCCTTCTTTCCCAGAAATCTCTTTTAATGTTAAGGGAAAATGTCCCTTAAAACCGAATTGCCTCCTCTGATAATGTTTCTTTTGTGAAGAAGTAACAGTGATGCTACAAGTGCTCCCACCTAAAGCAGATGAGTTTGAGAGACAGATGTACCTCTCTTCCTGTTTAGCTGTGGTAAATCATGTTTGATTGACTGAACGTGGCCTGGATTGGGAGTTGGAGTCGATGATCCTTATGGGCCCCTTTCAACTTGAGATATCCTATGATTTGGGGATTCTTTGGCACAGTAGATTATATCCCACAGCATGTAAATCTAAATAGTACCAGTGGATACCATTCTAAAAAAGGCTCCAGGAAACAGAAAGGCATGGAGAGTAAGAGGAAAGACATAAAAGAGATGCAGACCTGGAGTTTAATAAAAGGTACTCAGGGGACTTGAGGGGTTAAAAAAAAGGTAAATAAAAAGAAGTCTTGTCCTTGATGTCAGGACACATTCTTCAGCATTCATACTGAAGGGGTCAGAGGAGACTGTTTAGCTAGAGAAACTGCTGAAGAAGCTTAAAAGGTGATCTTCAGTATCTTCTGTATCTACTGCATTGATGATAACCAGAGAAGATGGTAAAAGCACAATGAAATAATGAAGGAAGTTTCAAAGCCTGAGCCAATAGATGGTCAAGCAGTGAAATCTAATAAATAATCTTTGCTTTAAAATGTGAGCTATTTACCTGCATGAGGTTAGCATGATGGATAAAAGGAGCTTTAAACTAAGCGAAAAGGTTTAATTTTTATACACTGCTTAATACATAGAAGTAAAAAAAATATCAGTTAAAGGGGGTCATAGCAACCAAAACCAATAATAAGAAACAAAGCCACTGACAGAATGAGTCAGGCAGATTACAAGATTCAAGGCAAAGGACTACCTTAGGT
Organism: Forpus xanthops; assembly: GCA_032466535.1. Lineage (NCBI taxonomy): Eukaryota > Metazoa > Chordata > Aves > Psittaciformes > Psittacidae > Forpus > Forpus xanthops. The sequence continues at coordinate 117,784 of JASSUY010000287.1, read as the reverse complement.
ATGAAATCAAATGAGACTGACATGAAACAATTCAACTGACTGTAAGCAAAGGAAGAAGAGAATCCAGACTCCTTTTATTTGCTCTCAGAATTTTGTTGTCTTTGGAGATGAGGAAACATTTTCAAGTAATACATACATAAAATTTGTACAACTGAAATGAATCTGTCTTAAGTGCTAAAATATTTCTTAAAAATAAGGTAGGATCCTAAAATTGGACACTATTTTGCTAAATACATTTCTTAAGTACAACCAAATGGCTTTATAGCTTCTTATTTGTCTGGCATATAAAGGAACATTTATGCCTAGTGGTCTTTACACTAGCCTAAAACTTGCTTCTTTTTAATTATACACTTGGAAATCAGAACTTACTGTGCTTGTACACATCTGTGTACGTTATGAACACATCTGCAACATGTATGACTAACAACTATTCAAAGTCATTTAACATAGTTGCAAATAACAGGAAACCTTCCACTTTCATGACCACATAACACAATCATAAACCCACCATTTCATATCACTTCTGTGATTTAAATAAAAGAAATGAGTTTTTTTTTTCCCCAAGTGCTCAAAATACAAGTCTCAAATCCTCAGCAGAAATGTCCACTTAAGATTTACATGATACAATGTCCATTTCATCTTCATGCTAAAATCATGGATTTTCATCTCCTCTGGACATCCACAGATCTCTGTCCAATCAGTGTAAGATAATAAGGTAAAAGTCTTCAATAGAAAATTCACCTTTTGTAAAGAAAGTTGTCTTCATTTTCCCCAAGGGCTGAAAGCATTTCAAAACCCAGATTAAAACTACACATAATGTTTATATCTTCCAAATGTCTTTAATTCTTCTAGTTAATTCAGTTCTATGCATATATTTACAACTTGTTTTCAAATTTTAATAAACCAAATCTCCAACATACCATAATTAAAGAATCTTTGAAGTATATACTATGAGAAATGATATAAAGATAACAGATATAGTTTTGCAAATAGATATTTGCATATGAAATAGATCAGGATAACATTATACTAAATTACATAGTATTACTATGACAAAAAATCTATTTCTTTATTCCAGCTATCAGCCCAGGAAGCATGACATGGGAAATGAGCATTAATCTGTATTTCTTCCTTCCTTTTTTCACTCCTAGAACCTAGAATAAAATCTCCTTCTCAAATCTCAGTAGCAGCTATAAAACTTGTTGCATTCACTGGCTTTACAAGGTATTTATAACTGACTGTGTTTCTGTAAGTAATTAGACCTTGATGTGCAATTTTATTTATAGATGAAAACGAAAAATTATGAAGAACTTTAAGTATTTATTTCAAAAATCCATCCTCTACTAAAACTAATTAACAGAACTGTAAAATCAGCTTTCACTGAAGAAAAGCAGAGCAGATCCACTATGCAAAAACTGAGCCATCTTAAACTATCTGTGTTAACGCAGAATCACTCAGGAATTTCAGGACATTCAGTTTTCTTCTACAGATACAGAATCATAGAATAGTTAGGCTGGGAAAGGACCTTAAGATCATCTAGTTCCAACCCACTTGCCATGGGCAAGGATACCTCCCACTAAATCATGCCACCCAAGGCTCTGTCCAACATGGACTTGAACACTACCAGCAACGGAGCATCTACAACTTCCTTGGGCAACCCATTCCAGTGCCTCACCACCCTTACAGCAAAGATTTTTTTCCTCAGATCCAATCTAAACTTCCCCTGTTTAAGTTTGAACCATTACCCCTTGTCCTATCACTACAGTCCCTCATGAGGAGTCCCTCACCAGCATCCCTATACCTCCCCTTCATATACTGGAAGGCTGCTATGAGGTCTCCACGCAGCCTTCTCTTCTCCAGGCTGAACAGCCCCAACTCCCTCAGCCTATCTTCATATGGGAGGTGCTCCAGTCCCCTGATCATCCTCGTGGCCCTCCTCTGCACTTGTTCCAACAGTTCATGTCCTTTTTATGTGAGGACACCAGAACTAAAAATCAACAACACAACTGTAAGAAAATGCAATTTTAACCTGTGTCTCATGGCACTGTATGCAAGCATGGTTTTGTTTTAGAAAGAATATTGTTAAGATAATGCAAGTGTTTTGCCATTATAAACATCTTCTAACGTGACTTGGCAGTGGAAAAGCCATCATAAAGATTTGGAACAACCTGCACATACAAATATATATGTGCAAAATTCCCAGTGTGCACTAGGTCTTCAATCTGTTTGCCTTGCTTAGGTCAGAGTTTTTGTGGCACTCAACAGAAGTATAGGTGTACTGCTCTGGTTGTGCAGTTTGAATGTTTACTATATGTGAGACCTATTTCTTAATGAAATGCTTGTTCTAATCCAATGCTGAATTTGAATTTTTCTTAAAAGGAAAACCTTTTAAATTTGCCATTACAAAACCAGGTGTAGTTTCTATCCAGAAACTGGTATCAAACTTTTAATTACTTTAAAGGAATAATTTCAAGTATCCTAACCTTTGCTTCTAGATACTGAGATGCTATTAATGTCTATCTTGAGGGTCTCAGTGTTTTGCAATGGCCCTTCGAGAGACTTAAAGTCTAGTCTGTACCAGCTATGAGTTTTATGCAAAGACTCAAGCAGTTCTCAGACAATCTAATTGTTCTCAGCTGAAGAACCTTGTGCAACAAATCAGCATCATAAAGAGTAATTTGGTATCTTTACTGCTCAAGGGTTGCAAACTACTTCTGCTTGTTGAAATAGTATTCATAGCACTTCAGTCTGTCTTTAAAATTGTATTTTTGTGGTGTTTTGTTTTTTTTTTTTTTCAATAAAACTTTATGAGGATAGAAAATTAAGTGCACATTCAGCTTTGGTAAAATTCTGGCCCATTATGACTGAAATAATTTGCATATAACCTGGTCTGATGAGTGAGAACATTTTATAACAATATGAAAAATGTTTTTATGATATTAGTCCTGAATAATAAAACCCTGGATGTGCTAAAGTTGCCATTAGTTAGAGCCAGATTTTCAGACTGGATTTTCTAGTGCTGCTGAGAGAATTACCAAATGGACTAACAGACTTTTCTCTGTGCACTTACTTCCTAGGAAAACTTTTTTTCTTTATTCCATCTCAGGTAATGGTAAAAAAAATGTGTCTCCTGGTGGCAGGAAAACAAAAATCCAAAACTGAAAGTAAGAAAAGGAAGAAGAACCAAACATAAGAAAGAAAAAATAAAATCTCAAAAGCCAACGAGAAATGATGATGGGCACTGTACACCATTAAGTGATACACTTCCAATATGGGTCACGGCAACTTCACTAGAATATCCATGTAAATTGCAACCTAACAGCAATAAGAAGAGAATAAGCTGAGAAACATGAACATTCCCCAAAATTATTCAATTGGAGCCACTCTGGAGGCAGTTAATACTGTTTGATACTGCCTGCTTTACATTTAGCTTTGAATAGGCTGATGCGCAAAATGGCAGATCGACTTGTTCTAGAAATAAGCCTGTACCTAAGTTACACAACATGTAATGTCCACTTGTGTAACTTCACACATATAGTATGGAAAAGGAAGCATTATTTTCCACAGAAAGCACAGAATACTGCAAAAGTGAAAAATGTCAATTAACATGTTTAAAAAGCAAAGGAATTTCTCTAAACACAATCTATAAAGAGATTGAAATCTTTCACATTAAAAGAAAAATGATACACACCTACTTTAAGAATTTGAATCTGCCCCGAACACCTGCAGTGCTATTCATGCCTGCCCAGGCAGACCTGTGCCACAAAACTAACTTCCAAAAATTTCAACTTTCTAAACTATTTCATTTTTTTCCTTTAAATAGGACATATATGTAGCAAAAAGAAATACTAAACTAGTCTTCTAGACAAAGAACAGGAAGAAAACTTGCCACGTTCTCTGGTTTACATTTATAACAAGACCCTATCTAGAGATTAGAATAGTTTCAAATCTATTGTACTTGAGGATATGATGTCATCATTTAAGGGACGCAGATAATTTAGCCCACAATTTCTATTCATACCAACAAAACAAAGCAAAAGGGGGAATGCAGAATTGCCCTCTCTCCTGGATCATTCCTATTTTGCATGAATTTATCATGCAAGAGTATGCAAGTACTCTTTTTTTTCCCCTCAATGCCATCTGTTAGTTAACTTTTGTAAAAGCACAAGTCACTTCAGTTCCACTAGATGTATGCATCGGACTGACCGACTTTCTCTCTCTCTCTGCAAGATCTGATTTTTCTGTGAGACTTATTTTTAAAATAGTGAGTAAGATACTTACCACACTGTTCACATGAACTACAGCACTTTTCATTACGGATTAATAAAAAAACTGGGAATTTGCTAAAGAAAAGCTGAAGAGACCATCAGGTTTGCAAAAAATAAAGCAATAATCAACATAGAAAATATTCAAAGTCAATTAATTAGTCTTCTTACCTTGTTCTTTTATCTGACGAATTTGCTTCACAGTTTCCTTCAAGATTGCACATTTGTCAGGTTTAAAGTTAAAGTTGTCAATATCATTAAAATTTGCAAAAATCAGCTCTGCAAGTTCTTCTATGTATTTATTCTCTTGCTCACGATTGCGTTTCTCAGTGCTTCTTTTAGGGCTGGAAAAGGATTTTATTTAATGTCACTTTGCCTGCCTTCTGCCCAGCTCAAACATGATTTCAAATGGTTTGAGAGCAGTTTAGCAATAGCAGAGACAAGTGTCCCCTCTCACTTCAAAAGTCTAACTTACAAGTTTCTCAAGCAGAGAAGGAAAGGAGCATTAAAAGACACGACTTCTCCCCTGCTCCACTCCCAGCAGTTACATTTTGGTTTCAAAAGAGGTTTCAGATTTGAAATTCAAAACCAAAGATTAACTGGGGGAATGGGATTTGAACATTAAACAAGCATTCCTCCACGTGGTGTTGAGAATTCAGGGAGTATTACATAGTGACAGCGTAAGAGAAAATAAAACAGCTTCAGAAGTTAAACCAAACAACTCATAATCTCTGCCCCCTTGCGAAATTATGACGGCAGTTGCAAGAAAAAATGGTAAATGAGCAGATATGCTTTAAAATCTATTTGTTTTGGTAATGCAACTGCCATAAAACTGAAAAATATTTTTGCAAGTCCCTGATTATGCTGAACAAGAACTGCTGGAATGAGTGATTGAAGACTCCTTGCAATGATTAGCCGAAAAAGATTTTTACATAGCTCCTAAATTGTCACCTAAGTTTTGTATTTTGGCACTACTCTGGATTCAAACCAACCAACCAAATAATAATAAAAGACATAAACCTTCACCCCAAAGCCACAACACTACAAAATTACTGCATCAGAGTAGTTTGGTATTGACTTCTCTTAGCAAAAATGTAAGTTTGGCATTTTCTAACTGAAAAATGTGTGCACATGTAACAATTTAAGTGTTGCTTTTTTCAGTGTCTTCAGAAGTAAATGGTCTAACCTGGGTCCAAGCTGATCGGGATCCTTGCGCTTTCTTGACTCTGCTCTGGTTGGGTCAGAGGAATTTTCTCCCATTCCACTCATCTTGAACACATATCAGCAACTAAAAAAAAGAAAGGGCAAGAAAAGGTTATGGTGGAAGAATCATGAGGCTTCTGTTCTCAAGTTTCTCATTCCATGCTCAACTCAGTTTTTTCTCAGCAAATCTATCATTTGAAATAGAGTTTGTTTGAAAGGTACCAATAAAAACTCTGTGTTTATGACACCACAAAATGCTACACAAGACTCCTTAAGAAGGAAATTCATGGTGGGCACGCAAAGTGTTCTCATCTCTTTGATTGCTACCAGGTAAGTACGTTTTGTGCTTGGGTTACTGAATTTTCATGGCAATTTTGCAAGGTTGAATGAGAAAAGACAAAAGAAAAGCCATAGTGCCACACAACAAGAAAAATACAACAGAATTGAATGTGCATCCCAGCCACATGAAAAGGTAGCACATGCAGCTTTAGTTAAAAATCAGAAGATAATACTTGCACAAGAACATGTACAATACTGTAGAAACAGAACATCTGTCAACGCTAGAGATCACTGAGGAACTGGTAAATATTTTGTACGTATAATCTACCTCACAAGGAAAATAACCCGTCAAGCTACCATGTGTTAAAACAACATAAGCTTATTACAATTTGTGCAATAAACAGCTCATGGAAACCCTGCCCTGCTCCTGGCTCTCCATTGTCCTGTGCACTGTAGAAATACATAAAACTTGCCTGCCCCAGGTTATATACTCCTTAATAAATGCCAGTATTCTGGAGGCAGAAATCACTATTACAAAGTGCATAGGGAAATGATTCATAGAATGATAAAATAAGAGCTGGAGCCCGTAATTTTATGATCACTTCACAACAGCATAAGATGGAAATCAGGTATCAAAACAAGGGGATTCACCAGCTTCAAGCCCTGCAGTTCTGTCCCACCAGTTCTCTTCCCTCTGCCGGCCCAGTCAGAATGCACTGAAGTTAATGAGGGAACTGCTGTGGGTTAAAACTGCCGGGCTCTTTTGCTTTTCCTTTTTGACTCTATAAAATCTAGCAGCTGTGGATGTTCACAGATAACAGGTGTGCTGGTAACAGTATGCATTGGAAAGCTAAGTTTTCCCAATGAACTGACTCAATGAAGATATCAGCAGAAACAGCCTGGAGACTATGATCCAAGCAGCTCTGCAGCGATGCTGAGAAAGTCTACTTATTGAAAGTTGAACAGGCAAAGACTCCAAGCCGTCTCAGAGTCAGAACTGAAAAACAGCTAAATTTTTTCTAAATTAAACTAAGTAGAGGTTTTGATTTTTTTTTTTTTTTTTTTTTTTTTTTTTTTTTTTTTTTTTTTTTCCTAGATACTGGTCACATTTTATGGAAAAGCCTGGATCATGCCTGAAACACAGCTCCCAGCTGGTCTTTGAATGGATGATATCAGATTCTATTTAAAAATACCTTTTCTCTATTGAGTTTACCAATACAATGGTTTGTGTTGGAAAGGACCTCAAAGGCTGTAGTCCTAAAACCTCTGCCATGGGCAGGGACACTTTCCATTAGACCAGGTTGCTTGAAGCCCATCCAACCTGGCCATGTATATTAATATGCATATACACACTGCCAACCTTTTGAGAACAACCCACTGCAAGAAGAAGGGAGCACTGATTCCACTGTAAAGCAGAGCTGAGCTCTCAAAGGGAAGACATGCCATCACAAACTCCATCATTATGTACTTGCTGAAGAACTCTGCAATTCTCCAGTGATGCAGTCAGGGCATTCACAGAGAAACACCAACACCAACCTTACTGCAGAGCATGAAACATCTACTGCAGTCCCCAGTGTGGCCTGTGAAATTGGTTGTTCCTTAAATCAGAATCTTCACTTGTTTCTACACCCAACAGTCATTCACATGTCTATGCAAATACAAGAGTAGAAATATACACCCATCTGATGTGTTTCACTTTCATGAAAATACGCAGTATCACAAGTAGAGCTCCAAGAAAGGAGCAAGATACCATTAAGAAAACTGTCAGTAATTAAGAGAAGTTCATAGGATACCACAGTTCCACATCTCTGTCAGTGGAAAGCTGGAAGTGTCCTTAGGGCTCTCTTCAAACAACTGAATTTTTTACTGACCATGGTGAGAAAAAAATTAGCATAATGAAGCTGTATATTCCTGAGATCATCTGATCTCTGAGATAGACTCAAATGGTGGCCTAAAGTTCAGGTGGCCTAAAGGTTGGGGAATCCCTTCATTTCTTACGTTTCCCAAGTAATACCTGAGAAATGTAAACCAATTCACTATTTTTCTTGAGAAAAACAAGTACAACAATTCATGAAAATCTGTCGAACATTCAACTTCCATCTTCTTCCCCTGATTATAAGAATTAAAGCCAGAGAAAATTGTTTAGGGGGAACAACCCCTCCACATCCCATTCCTCCACAAAAAAAGCAAACAGGACCAGTCATTGACAGTTTTCCCAGCTACTCTGTCAGGGTTACTGCAAAGGGAAGTGCATTTCTGCAGTAAGCAAAGTTTCACAGGTAGCTCCACCATAGAATCATAGAATGGTTTGGGTTGGAAGAGGCTTTAAAGCTCATGTAGTTCCATCCAACCCCCCTACCACAGGCAGGGACACCTTCCACTAGATGATGTTGATCAAAACCCCATCCAACCTGGCCTTGAACACTTCCAGGGATGGGGCATTCACAACTCTTTGAGGCAACATTTTCCAGTGCCTCACCACCATCACAGTAACTTTTTCCTAATATCTAACCTAAATCTACCCTCTTTCTGTTTAAAGCAATTCCCCCTTGTCCTATCATTACATGTCCTTCTAAGAAGTCCCTCTCCAGCATATGCCACCAATACATGTATCAGTTCTTTTTTCATTTACACTGATGTTATTATGTAGGAATTCCACTAGATCTATAGTAACTGCCTTCAGAAGACATATTAAAACTATCCTCCTACTACAAACATCTTCGGCCTTATGTATTTAAGGGAACAAAAGTGGTATCATTATAAAACTAGCACCTCTCTTTATTAAACATAGTAAATGGTTCTAGACAAATAAGTTACTCATTTTGTTTCATTTGCACTTATAGGCCATTATGCCTTTTTCTCAGCAGCCTTATCAGCTTGTTCTTAGAATGAGTTACCAGTTTCTTTTTGCTCATATTTTTTTTTCTGGAAATCTATCACCTACTACCATGTTCTCTTTCTGCTCTTCCCAATGCCTTCATTAGAAATCACAGGAATGTACAGGCTCTACAGCTCCTATGCTGTCCATGACCTGTGCTCCAGAGTGGATGTAAAATCCAGAGTTAGAAGCTAGACAGGTAATACTAATGTAATCTAAAAAAAATCTCACAGGCCGAAATGAAACTCACTAAGCAGTACCTAGTACACAGTACTAAAGTCAAGAGGATGAACCCCCAAACTCTATCTCCCTAGCAATTATGTGGCTGAGTATGACTGGTTAAGTTCTACTATTCTTTGGAGATTAAGAAACTAAAATCTTCTCCTGAGCTAGAAGCAATGAGGAGAAACTAACTTTTATAAGCTATGGATAGATAATTGGCTGCACTGCTCCTCCATAATGCTACATATCAAATACAATAGCCAGAAACTGGGTGATAGATTCAGTTTCCTCTTCACAGAAGGATTTCAAGACTGCATTTTTAACAGGAAGGACAACCTCCTAGGTGGTAGGCTATCTGCTTGTGAAAGCTGGATGTTCATGAAGTTAAGAGGGTGCGGTTAACTCTTGCAGTGCAGTAGGAATCTTTAGGTGTGTAGACCATACTAGTAAATTCACAGGTAAGTACTTTAAACACTGTCTTAAGAGAAGGGTAGCTTCTGCTGAGAAGGGTAGCAAACCTGCACTTCCCATTTCTCAGCACTGACTCCTAACAAGTAGAGTCAGAGATAAGCACACTCCAGCTTCCTCAGGTCTCTTAAAAAGAAAGCAGCTTTTTTTTTTTGAAGCAGTGTGGTTTCTTTTGTATAAGCTAATTCACATTCAAGATCTATGAATACCAGTAGATGAAGATGTCTGGAGGATTTAGGTACCTCTACAAATTTAATATGGCATAAGCAAGGAACTAAAATCACATTTTTCAGAAGAAAGTACCTCTGGGCACACGTAGCAACTAAGAGCAGCCACCTGGGAAACTTTGATGTGAGAAATGGAAAACCTCATGAATTTATATTGAATTGATAGATGAATTGTAGACATACCTACAAACATCTGTGGATCAGGAGCAGCCACATTGCATATTTTAAGGTTCTGCCCTAATTCCCTCCATAGGATATTAATTTATCAACCTCAATATTTCTTGGTTATTCATTATTACTAAAAATTTGATAATATAAAAAAAAATCCATAACATTAAATAAATATTTTAACAAGATAATCTAGTGACATTTAAAGTTGCTCTAGAACCACACAGATAGCTTCTCAGATCAGAAAATACATCTCCCAAATCTGAAGTGTGAATTTTTCCAGGAAACATGACAATTCAAAACTGAAGCCACTAAGAGTAGAATGACAAGTCAGAGGCTCAAAGTTTTACTTAAATAAACCTCCCCTATAGGGAACTACCTTAGATTAGGAAGCAGCATTCATCCTGCTCCTCTGATCTTTTTATACATCTCTGCAGGAATTTCCAGAAAAAAAAAAAAAAAGATAATGAAATTGCACAGTTTGGTTCATTTAGTGTTTTAGAAGAAATGGAAATGTAGTATCAGCTCTACCATATGTCTTCTGAAACAAGTTGGCAAGGCTTGTTAGCATGGTAAAGAATAGGAAAAGGATTAACCAAATTGGGAATTAGTAAAAAACAAAACGAGCAATAATCACTGCACTGAGGAGAGACAGAGACATATGTTTGTTAATGAAAAAAATAGCATCATGATATGTCAGATGCTGAACCAAAGCAATTTATATTTGAAAGAAAATGTCTTACAAAGCTGAATTTGAATGCATGTCTTGCAGAATGAAGTGCCATGCAAGTCCAGGCACTCCCTTTTTCATTGTGTAAGTTGTCTGGGAACTGGACTGCACTCCAAAATACAAATGTAATATCCCAATGTGGGATTAGTATTTTGCCTTCAGGGCTGGTAGCAGATTTTTCTTTTCAATATATATTTAGGTTTTTTTTCCTTTTGTCCTACAAAAAAACACCTACAACAATAACTAACAGACAAATTTCTAATACCAATTCAGATGACCCTCAAGTTTCAATTCCACAGGGCATCAACAAGGAGCAATGTATTAACGGAAAGTTAAATACACCCACCACAGGGTTTTCACATAAGGAAAGAGATAATTAGAGAAGCAGAATTACTATTACTAAAAATACCTAAGGAACTAATTTTAGGCTCCAACAGATATCTGTACCAACAGGACATCTCAGGTAAGTAAATACTTTCTTTATATTTACATTTAACACTGTAAGTGCATTATATCACTTCCTCCATTTTTGCTACCAGAGGACTAATCATCAAAAATACTTGTAGACAAAATCAGTCTATTTTATTTCAAACTTTAAATGTAAATCACAAACACTGAAATATTAAATCAATAAACTCTTCAATATTATATGATTGCAATCACAGTAACTGAGACCTAACCAGTTCCTACCAGATGCTGAGATACTGAAACAATAGCGCCTGAAAAGGCTTAAATTCATTATTTCTTGTTTTCAGTAATAAAACAATAGTTTCTGCTCTCGCTGTCACAGCACATCCTCCTTCACATCCTCTACCAGCAATCTCTCAGAGTTAGAGTACACAGACTTAACCTAATTATAAAGCAATAGTAAACATTCATCTTTTAAAGGGAAAAAAAAAAAAAAAAACAATGCAAACCCCCAAAATAAAACACATGCGAGAAAAAAAAGAAAAACAGAGTCCCCATGAAGGAGGAGACAGAAAAACATCTAGCACAAATCCACTGCATGAATTTGTAATGTATCCTCGGTTCCTCAAACGCAACACAATAACATGGGCACGAAGAGTAAATGTTCTAGCACTGATCCTCAGCATCAGTGAAAGCAGCTAATCATCCAGAGTCAATGCAGAAGAAGATAATGTGCATTTTATCTCTTATCGGGGCAGGCCATCTTCCAAACAAGGCCGGTTAAACTGTCAGATTTATTCTAAGCCTAACAAATGCAGTTAAAGAATAAATGAGGATTACACCTTCAAAGCTGCTATTTCAATCTGAAAAGTAGCAAACAAAAGGTAAAATACCATATATCACACAATCAGGTAGCAATACTATGCTATCAACCTTCCAGCACACCAATACCTGCATTTGGTGTAGACTCAGCTGATATAGAAGTGATTTATTAAAGTCACAGTTTTATGGAGTAGCAAACAGTAAAACTGCTTACTGACCAAAATATTATAAGTCAATGAAAAATCTGGCAAAAGTTTTCTCTAATAACCCAATTTAAAAATATAAACAGCTCATATTCCTATGGTAAATTACACACTAAACATGCAGCCATTATAATTCACAGTATTTTGCTGTGAAGTTCTCATGAGTAGAAGCTTCAGTCATGGTTTCAAAATTACTGATGTACATCATATAGCATTTATTCTGGTAGAAGCCAGAGGAAAGCTGGAAGTCACATGCAACTTCCGATTCTTCACATTTTTTCCTGCTCATGAAGTCTTTTTTTCACTGGCTTCACTTCTGAACTGGAAAATATTTACCACTGACATACACTGCAGTCTGTAATTCTTTTGAAGAAGGCAATATTTGCTAGCCACTTTCCCAGGCCTCAGAAGGAAATCACTGTCAGAAGCAAGATAAGATGCTAGATCAGAGGCTGGAGTGGCTGGAGCCACTGGAGCCTAGTGCCAACCTTTCATTGTTCAGCCACAGCAGTTGAAGAGGAAGGGTTGCTTTGTCTCCCAGCACTTTTCATTGTAGACTCATCAGATTCCCAATCAGTTAATTGAGCCCAGCCACCCAACACACTACACTGCTATCAGAAAAGCTCAGCCTCATCATATGCAAACTTTCTCCTGTGTGGGTATTTCAACAAATCCAGAAACAAATGGATAAGGGTTTGCATAGAAGTAATAAAATAGAGGTGAAGATCAAGGGAAATGAAAGGAGCAGGAAAAAAAGACTTTGTGTCTGGTAAAATTAAATTAAAGCAAGAATCCACTGCTGAAAAGTTTGTCAGGAAAGAAAGTTAAAGATATAGTAAACCATCCTCCTGCATACTTTGCATACATAAACTATATGTTCTACAACTGACTTACTACACCCATTCTTCATCACCAAACACCTGGAATTGAGATATACCACAAACTACCAGTCTGCTGAAATAACAAGATGCCCAATACTGTGGTATATAAATTAACTTCTTCAATGATATGCTTTTTTCCTGAAACAGCACAAACGCTTTCACTATAGATGAAACCGCCTCAAATCTTTGCTGCCCTACAACAGTCATTTAGTATAAAGCGAACAGAAAACAGTTTCTATGAGGAAGGTAGTAGCAGCAAGCTGAAGAACTAGCCACCTTTAAAGGATTTACACTAAAATCTGACCTGCACCTGCAGCCTTTTCTATCTGAAAGTAACACTTGTTACTTAAAAGATACAGTTTCATTTGAAAGAGAGTCTATTTTAGGTAACATTAAAATGAGGTTCATGGCAATATTTACTAAATTCTACTTCATTCTTGAACTCCAGAAACTAGAACTAAAACTAAGAAGATAATTTAGTACACGCCCTTGCGCCCATGTATAAAAGAAAACTGATTCCAACATCAACATCTACTACTAACATTTTTGCTCAGTCTACAAAGCTGTAACAGAACATAAACAAATGTTTAAGCCAAAGCCTTCTTCCTCAACAATATCTTTTCCCTTACTCCTGCATAATGGCTTTCGAGTGGTGTATTAGACAGTAAGAAGATGACATATTCCATTTGCAGCTTGAAAGCCAATAATGCTCATGAATTTTTTACCTGAAAGACACTTCAAGATGCCACTGGGAAGACTGTCTAATAAACACATTAGGCTGCAAATGGGTGGCAGCAGCTCTTTTAACACATGCTGTAACAATCAAACAAATGGCTAACATTAATGTTCACTGTTACAGACTGGTATTTAATAGGATTTTCTTTAATATCTACCTAAATCTTGAAGGAGAAAGAGGTTTTTCTTAACTACTCAAAACCACAAGTCTGAGAAAGCCCTCCTCCTGCTTGAGACTTTGCAAAACACCCTCCAGCCTGATCCAGAACTGTAAGACAGCTCCTACCTTATGTATTCTCATAGGCAAAGGCTCTTAACATAGCCACTCAGCTGCTTATGGATTAGGCTACGTCAGCCACTTCTAATATGCCCAGGAATAGCAAGATTAGGCTTTAAAAAGAAGTCAGAGAAAAAATATCAGAGGAACAAAGTTGTTTGCTTGTTTGTTTACATAACAAATAACAGGTATGCTCAATTCCCACTTTTAAAGAGGAAAAAGTCTGTTTTCATCAAAACACTGTCAAAGAGGAGGCAGATTTTACAGTTCAAGACTGTAGCATAATTTCAGGTTTGGGATCCTACCTCTCTCATGTTAGAGATATTTAATACTCAAAGACAAGAGAATTGCAACTTAATACCACTAAAACTCCCCTTAAAACACCAGACTGAAAAAAACAAAATACAATGCCAAAATATTATCTGTAAATATGCCAACCATTATCGTGTCATTTTGATTGTGGTGCATAGATAAGTTAGAAAACAATGAAAACCAGAGAAACAGAAGTAATTCTAAAACCATTTAACCTTCCAGGGTTATATTTGGTAAGTGTCAAATTATGGCTGCAAATCTATTAAGCCTGCAAGCATTTTCACTGGAAAAGAGCCCAAATTCCCCACCAAAAAAATGTTTACTTAACCGACATTTTTTTCTTATATTTCACAATTATTAAAAACTTTACTTATTTAGAAGCCTAGTATTTCAAATCTAGTGCGATGTAAAGTAAAACTTAGCAAAAAGCACAGCTGACAAATGAAGCAAATCTAACAACACAGAAAAGGGTAATACTACAGGAAAATTTGTACTTAAATAGCTTTTATTTCCAGTTGAGGATACTTCTGGAACAGTGACTTAAGCAAATTTTAACTCGTACTGAATCCTCTGTGCCAATATCAGTTTCAAGATTTACTTATCCACTAAAATTCCCACACCAATTTTCCCCTCAAGAAACCACCAAAGAGCCTGGGGAAAACCAGACCAGAGAGAGGGGAAGACTGAAAACTGCTCTCACATGCATAAGGCACCATGGAAAAACTCAAATCCAGGAAAGTTTTCTAATCTTATAAACATAACTGATACAATTGCATAGATTACCAAGAATACCAGTAATCTCATGCAGTTCAGTGTGATTTTCAGGACATCTACTTTAGCAGCAAGAAAAACATGACCAATCACAATAGATAAAGGCATTTACAGATCTCTGTTGTGTGGGCATGCCTATGTTAGGTTTTAATTCCAGTTAACTGCCTGTTAAATACCAGTCCAGTTACTTTGGATAAAATATATTCCATTAATAAAAATATCATGAAACTGCAATCCATAAGGGTAAAAAGTGAAAAGCAGAGGGTGAGTCAGAGAGAATAGCACCACGTTTCCTTATCAGCTGTATTCTGTAACAGTTATCAAACCTATACATGGATATATCAAACCTATCATATTTGAATTGTGTTCCATCATAGAATCAAAGAATATTTAGGGTTGGAAAAGACCGCAAGATCATCAATTTTGATTTTAATGACTTCACACACCTAGAGAGGTGTCCATCTTCCTGGTCACAAAGATCATGGTGCAATATGATGTGCAACCAAGCCTGCACTGGAACCTCAGCAACAGTTGTTTATGTTGCATGCCACCTTTCATAGCTGTAAAACCTGGTCATCAAAATGAGGTTCCTTCAGTCCTGGAGTAGATGCTGTTACTGAAACATGATTTTACCAAAATTTTTGCTGCAGTTCAGAAAACCCAGCTTTGTGTATTTTCTCTGGTGCCTCATTAAAAACGGAACTCATGTCTCTGACTTTCATATAGCTGCAGTACTAACAGGGTTTATTTTTCTCTTCTATCCAGCCACCTATTACTAGGAAGCCTGTTGAAACTTCAGACCATTCTTTCGAATGCCAAGCATTGAATTAAAACTCTGACTTGCAGGAAGCATACCTAAACATTATCTAAAGCATTTCTACATATTTTGACATTGTTATTGTGGCAAATGAATAGCCTACTTCACACATATCTGCAAGATACATTTATATACTCCACACTTCATTCTAAAATGCAGGGATACTCTCATAAGCATACTGTTTAACAGTGTATAACAATAAAGTGTCTGTTTAAAAATCAAGAATTCAAGTTTCTTTGTTCCAGAAGGTTGCAAGTTAACAACAGACCGAACAGATCAATATACAAGTTAAATAAATGCTAGCACTCAGCTTCATAAACGGCCACGTTCATAGTACAAGGAAAATTCAGCTTCATGTTGACATCCTGCAACAGTTGGGGATGTGGCTAGTGTCTACATGAGTTTCATAACCCTGCACCACTTCTTAAAACTATACACCCTATTCTTCTCTTCAGCATAGTGCCTGGCTTACCCATCCATTCTGCTTCTGAGGTGCATTTAAAGCATCTCCCACAAAAAAAATTCATGTTCTTCTCAGCCTAAGATGGCTTGCCTCAGCCTTGCTCCTAAAGGGTGTCTTGGTGAGAAGGACATTGTCCCGTCTGTTGTGAGAGAGACAAGACAGGGCTTGGCCCCTATTCCTATTCCTTGTTAGCATGAGCAAGTAGTTTCCCCCAGCAGGTGCTTCCTGCTGATTCTGGTACCCCTGCCAGTATCATCTGCTTATGCTGGAGCAGCAGCCTAAGAGTTGGGAAGTGAAAAAAAAAATTATATTCCTTTTTCTTATTAAAGTTTGAAGAACAAACAGTCTAACACATGCTTTTTGAGAGAAAACAGTTATATGCATAAGGCACTATACTTGTATCATCTCCCAACACACAGAATTACAGTTTAGTACTTAATACAGGTGTATGTTCGATGTATGTTAAACTCTTGGCAAAGCCATTGAGAGTGCTAAGTCTGTACATTATTACTAAGCACAAAAATCGAAACTAATAGAATAAACTATGTCAGAGACCACACAAGCATCTTGCAAACACTCATGAAGTGCCATTAACTTGATAAAATTAAATGTCCATAGTACCCTGTACACCCTAATTAAATACATTTTTAATACATCCATGAGATTAAAAACTGATCTGTGAACATAAATACCCATTATTAATTACTTCAAACTTCATGCCAGTATTCATTCTATTTGCTGCAACCAGCAGTAAGAAAAGAAGATGAAAATTCAATTGTTTTTTTAACACATCTTAAAGCAAAACAACTGCCAAGGAATAAAACTTTGTGGACACAAGCTTTGCATCCACAAGCGTGTATACATATATACACATATACATATATAAATACAGACTATTACCGAATAAAACATATAGGAGTGGCTATATGAGTCAAATAAAAGAGACAGTGACTAGTCTGTCAGGAAAGGTAACAGTAGATGCCTCAGGAAAAAGTACAAGGCAGATGCAGAATGATTCTTCTCCTGGGCATCTCCCTTCTCTATCTGACAATCAGTGATTCAAGCTTAGCTGTGGTGTTGCTGTCCCTCCTCCTTCCTTTGAACCCATCTTCATTTGTGCTTAATTCCTTCTTATATCCATATATACCTTTGGCCTCCACGATGCTTACAGGCAACACTCTACAAGCTTTACCACAGCTCCTTTAACAGAAGAAAGGACATTCTGGAAAAAAGTGAGGAGTTTCTAGGGGAAGTCAGGACTTAACTGAAATAAATCAGAATTTTGTCACTGACTTCACCCAAAGCTTCAATGTTTTTTCTTCCTATACTACAAGATGTCAAACTGTTACTTCTCTCTTTTCCAGGACATAAATCATTCCATAAGCCTGACACACCTATGCTTGTACCCTGAAGCCCAACGAAAACAAAGTTACTACTATTAAAGCTGAATGTTCTTGATCAGTCATTTTATTTTCTGTGTAAAAATAAACTGAAATTAATGTTAAAAAACAAAACAAACAAGCATTTGTGGTAAAAAAGACTCACAAGTGCTAAGAAGGAATTAGCATATATTCCAAGTATTTTTAATGCTGAAATGCAAAGAAGGGATGAAACAGCCACTCCATTCATAGGAGTTGACCAGAAACCTACAATACAATGCCCCAGTGTCAAAAATGACACACATTTAAACTAGTTGGACTGAATAGCTGGAAAAACTTCAGGAAACACAACAGAAATAATTTTATTACCATACAGTTCTAGTAGAAGCATCTTCATGAGAATCTCATGTTAGATGGCTGCTCAATCACAACAGTCTATGCTATTGGGAATGGAAAATCAGAGCACTACAGTATCCGGTGAAATGTCTTTGGGGGCAGCATGCATGGGAGAAAAGGAAATGGGAACAAAAAAAAAGCAGAGGAGACACAGGTACAGTACACACTGCAAAATAAGCGCATTTATCATCAATTTTTGGTTTGATTCTTCATTTATTATTTTCACCAAATTCCTGTGATCTTTCTTATGCTCTGTATTCTTATAGCCCTTCCCAATCCATTACAGTACAACTTCAGCTATCAGGAAAATTATCCACAGACTACTGCGTACCAAGAGTAGCCCACTTCTGAAAGACACAGGTTTTCAAATCAAACCTTCAGAGACTAAAGTTTTAACTGCTCATGATATGTAAATAATAATTTTTAGTCCAATTCAGGCATCCTTCTAGGTCTGCCATAGGTGAGGGTAAGGAAGGCGAAGGTAAGGAAGTAAGGAAAGTTAAGGAGGAATGCAGGCAGTAAAACAACTCTACTAGGATTTCTTCTCAGGTACAGTGACTGCCAACTTACAGTCTTCTCATTTAGTCATCCCAGATAGTTTGGCTTATAGGCCCACTCCTTAGTCCCTCTTATTACAATTATGGGGTTATTCTATAGTATTTACTTCATTTGTTGATGAAGTAGATTCTGAGAATTAAGGTTGTTTCTACACCTTTCCTCAGATTTTTTCCTGTTACTAGTCTAAGTAAATAAATAAAAAAGCACTAAATGAAATGCAAAATCTGGCCAGCCAGTTGACTTCCTAATGATTTGTTATTACATATTGTGCTAAGAACTCAAGAGTGAAATGAAATATTTCAAAGTACTTCTCTAGCTCAGGCTTTCCAAGATGTGTTTTTTTTCTTACACCATGGTGTATTTTGCATGCCTTCCCTCCTTGCATGAGAAATTCACCTTACTGAGGTCACAGCAAAAAAATTCTACAAGAAAAAAGGAAAAAAAAAAAGCACAATGACTTTTGAATATTGCCAGTGTCATTTGTTGACTACAGCAGCATACAGGTTTTAGAAGAGTGGGCAAACAATATGACTCTGGTCAAAGGTAAGTGCTTGAAGTTTTATACTTGCTATACACTGTACTTTGGTAAGAAAATACTTATGAAAGAAAACACCTCAATTTGAGTTTTGTGAGCACACAGAGCCACCAGAAAAACATAGGCTGCACAAAAGGTTGATTTTGTTCAAATCTTCCCCCTTAACACATCCTAAAAGGCATCAGGCAAACCATAATGACTTTACAAGCAGCAAAAATCTATTTTTTTTACAAACATAGGTGCCAGCATTGGAGCAAGCACTACTCAGCCTCCACTATCTTGTTAGACCTTCTGTAATGAAATAAAGGAAGAAAACACAAGAAGCAGAGAGGAAGTTACATTGTTCTTGTGAATTCGACGTTTGGTGCTGCAAACGTGACAGGCTTTCAAGCTTCTACTCAATGGCACCGCCTGCCCCAGGCCTCTGTATCAAGACGTAGGTATTTTGAAATTAAAATAATCAAACCTAGACAAAAAAGAACAAGCAAATAAATAGCGCTAACTTGTTTATGGTTCTAGCTCTGCCCTCACAGTATGAAATAAAGTCCCTTCAAACACATACTACATTAATTTGAAAAACAATAATATTTTCCTTCCCCCCTCCTATCTCAAAGTAGCATGAGTTTTTCAAAGTCCTAAATAAAATAAGCCATGGCATTTCCTGTATGTATTTAGTTAATTATTAACCGGATTCTAAGCATGATAGTCACCACTGCTATTTCAATATGAATCCGGGAAAACACACTTTAGCAAAGCGACAGTGCACTGCAGTAATGATCCTGTTTATGCATCTTCTCAATCCTGTCCTTAAGTTTGGAGGCAAAATTCTGACAAAGTGACAATGAGCACTCCTATGCAAAACTAAACACTCCAGTTTATCTTTTTATTTTGGTGGCCTGGGATTAATATTATTGCTGTGAGGTGAAGAGCAATGCTGGGCTTAATGCTGTGTACAACAGGAATATAAAGCGAACAAGCCTGCAATAACTTCCCAAGCAGAGGAGACAGCATACTATCTTCACTTACTAAGCAACTATCCATACCCTTTTTTCACAAGATATTATTATTTAATTAATCTGCAATATTACATGTTGCCCTCCCAAGGTTGAAAGAAAG
Organism: Forpus xanthops; assembly: GCA_032466535.1. Lineage (NCBI taxonomy): Eukaryota > Metazoa > Chordata > Aves > Psittaciformes > Psittacidae > Forpus > Forpus xanthops. The sequence continues at coordinate 97,671 of JASSUY010000287.1, read as the reverse complement.
GTAAACATGCCAAGATACTTAATGACATCAGCATGCATAACCATGAGATAAATACAAGGTCTGAAGATTAACTGAATGTCATTATGTTTATGGGATCACATACCTGTCAAAAAAACTATTAAGACTGGGGGACAGAGAAAGTTATATAATGACTACAAATGTTTCGGTGTGTTTTGTCTTCTTAAGCTCTTAGTCAGAAAGAGAAATCTTTATTGCAAGAATGCCTTGGTTTGACTTACTCTGTACTTTTTCATATGCAAAGAAATTACTGAATATTTAACAGTAATTACTGCAATGAAAAAAAGATACTCTCAGGCTCCACCTCCCCTTGACAATGGGAAAATATAGATGGGTTTGTGAATTATTCTGGATGCCAGAAAACTTGTTTACAAAAATACTTCCTGTGCACTGATTCAGATTATATTTAGCCTCACAAACCCATGAAACTGTCACAGGCAACCACAAGTACACCTGTAGCTATAAAAAAGGGGAAACTACAGAAACCAGAGATTCCAATTTACATTATTTCTTTGTATTTGTTGTTTAGAAACATAATCTTTAAACTCTCTTGCTCAAAAGAAATTAGCTCTTCCTCCCACTCCTCCAAACCAACAACCCCTCCTTGCCCATCTCCTCCCTGCCTCCTCATCCAAACACCTACGATGCACACACAGGAGCACACGCAAAAAGAGAGCACTAACAATGAAGCCACAGCACTTCAGAAACACACCTTGTCGTCTTCCAGCCTTTGCAGTTGAAGGCAGATCTCACTAGTTTTTCTGTGTCTTCAGATCAAGATGTAGATAAATTCTCCATCCATCACACTGGCTTTTTATTAAAAGCGGGGGGGGGAGGGGAAAAGGAAAAAAAAAAGGGAAGGAGGAAAAAAAAAAAAGGAGACAATTACCAGTAAATTTACAGTCTTAAAAATATCAGATCTCCATTATCCCAAACCAGTGTTATGTCTTGATGTAAACCAAAGCACATGCTGAGTGAGGACGTGCGCACCAGCAGCTTATCATCTCTGTCATCTGCTTCTAATGACAGCTGACAAACTGGCCACGTTAATCCTTCCCTAACTGCTGATCAGAGAGATCCCCCTTTGACAATCCAGCATGGTGGAGTACTCGAAAATTCCTCCTGCTTCTGTTCTGTTCCTGCTCTAAAAAGCAGTTTCCTTTTCATTGAGATAATAGCCTTTTCTGCAGTCACGTGGTGCCCGGGCTACATTAGCAGAGCTTGATGATAATAGACACAGTAACTCCCCTCCCTCCCTTCTGCCGATTTTAAGGGTACGACTCCAGGAGAAACCCAAATCCAGCACACTTGAAATCATTTTGCATGTTCCTCTATCGAGAAGCAAACTCTGCAGCTGGTGAACAAGAGGAATACATGTGCTTTCACTACTTCTTGCACCGAAACAATTAATGAATACATTTTTAGGCAGTGCCTTCATTGGGGCACACACAGTGGTCATAAACATGTCATATGAGACTAAACTGAATATTAAGCATGCTTAGTATGGAATAGCTGGCATGCTACAATTACTCTTTTTCTCCCTGTAGTACTTTCTGTTTTTATTTTTTGCCTGTAATTTTAGTTCTGCTGCAATAAATACTCCTCTCTCAGCAACATCCCATGGTTCAAACCCTTTCAACACCCAACTCTCCTGCAAATACAGCAAAACCACAAATAACAAATTACCCGCACCACAACCTCCAGTGAGACTGCCTTTTTGAAGTAACATCATTTATCTTGCTTGAACTCAGTATCCTGACAAACATCTCAAGCATTTTTTAAATACACTCCCTAGTCAGGAAACCTACCTAAGCTTCAGCTGCAGAGCTCCCATCCCTCCTGAGTGTTAAGCCCTGTTCAGAAGGTTTCCTGCTTCTAAAAGGCAAAGTATACGAACATTCTGCTCTGTCCTTCCCTCACTGAAGCATTCCACAGTCTGAAAGCAGAACAAACCTTTCTCCTTCTGCACTGGCACACCATTTCCCTGTTACCCTGGCACACAGCATAGCCTTCTACATGACATTTCAGCACTGGGCTTTGCAAACTGCTTAAGCAAGCGGTAGATGAAGTATTTTAAAGTAATTTTCAAGCCCACAAAACAGACTTTGCACCTACTCTTTTCCAAACTGAGAAAGTAATTATCGTATTTTCTCCTTATAGTTCCATCTTTTCCCAGTATATCAGACTATTCTCCTTAGAAACAATGTTGATAATAAACTCACAGTTTATTCAGACACTGAAAAAGTTACTGTTAAGAGACTGTGGGTTTACTTCTAGGAAGATAAAGTGGAAATTATGAGGAAACAGTGGCTGTCCTGAACATACCATCTTTGCCAATGTTGCCCCATCACCATCTCTGTTTACTCCTCTCCTTAGGGACAGCTTTACTCCGGAAAGTGGCCCTGCCCAAGGCTCAGGGGGAATCCCTGCTCCAAGGCTACAGTCAAAGCTGTGGCATAACCTTTCTGCTGCCGGGAAGCTGGAATAGAATAGGAATAGGGCTCCTTCTGCAGCACCACGAATCCTCTTTTCCACTTCTCCCTTTTCCATGCTTTAGAGAGAATCTGTGAGAAAGATCCTCAGTCCAGGAGGAAGTAATATGGCTCCATAAGGACACCATGTAATACACTATAGTCAGTAGTAAAACATATAAACATACACACTACTTCCGTGTTTTCTTTTTTTTGCCAGTCCCAAGTATGTCCTTCCATCTCAAACCACCACACTATAGAGCAAAATGAATGCTATTCAGAGCTGCACATAGCTTTAAGCCCAGTAGCACATGAACTGCTTTGTTATCTTTTTATTAAACGACATTGTCACTTCCATTTTCCATATTAATTCCCTAGCTGAAGGAAGGTACATCAAGTGTACTATTTAAATTGGAAAATTACATAAATGAGGGAAAACCAGTGAAGATTACAGACAGCATCTTTGATATTCAAAAAAATATATTAATAGACAAACACCAGAAGGAAAATGAGCTTTTATAAGAACACAAACACACAAAAATGACATCACTTGTGAAGTACAAACCTAAGTAAAACATAAAAAAAGGGAACATACAAGCCAGATACCATAGCTAGAACTGTACTGCTGATATTTACAGGAATCATAAGATGAGAAATGCAAAGACAACACAATATGGTGAGCACAAATACAGTAATTACAGTGTTAGAAAGGAATTATGCGTAAGTAAAAAAGAGGTAACTCAGGGTCCTTGTATATGAACTGAAATACGAACTGAAGACTGAAAGCAGTGAAAGTATACAGCTGTTGTTGATTGCTTAGTGAAGAACAGAGTGCAGATAAAGCAAATGGAGAAGAGGGAGCATACTACTGCAGTGCACAGACTAATTCTACACAAAAAATATTCCCGATAGAAATTACTAGTCTGAATATAAATAAGGAAATATGCAACTGCAAAGGAGGAAAGGTTATTTGCTTTTACCAGGCAGTGGATATAGGCTTCCAATGGTAATGACAGAATTGCTGCTTTCTTCTAAATAGTTTCAAAGGAATTGTGCACAGAATTTGGGGATGAGCAGCTGACCTTTAAAACTAAATCTGACAATACAGACTTCTTCCTATTACAAACATCTCACACAGCAGAAGAGGTTCATCTAAGTTTTCTCTCAGAAACAGATTTCACTGATGCTTCCTACTGTTTGCCCAGCCGCAGGTGGCTTTGCAGTAGGTAAAAGGAGAGCTGTACCTTTACTACAACATTCACAATCTTATTTTAACATGATCAAAGAGCTGAAATTGATAATGCAGAAAACTGCTTTCACTGCATGCACTTCACAGTTCACTGGAGCCTGTGTTTTATTCTTCTTTATTTTTTCTTAGGAAAGAGTGAATTGGGCAGAGGTGAGGAAATAATACACACACACTATCACATTGCTTGCCCTTCTTTTAACATACCCGCACCTGAGGCAAGGGCTGGTAAAGGGATCCCAACACATCTTTTTAGGTTTTTTAATACCAAAGCATGATTTTTCAGTCCCTTCCCTCCCCCTTTATACCATATCCATGATGATCAAATTCTACCTTCACAATCCTTCAATCCTCTCAATTTGGAGTACTCAAAGGGGTACCATAATTGTCAGCTATCGTGCTGGCCCTTGTTTACACTGCAGAAAAGTAAGACACTTCAAGATGTATTTGAAAGATTACAAAGCTGACTCACTAGGCTTTATTCAAAGCAAGAGGCAGCTGACTTTTAGGAAAGCTGACTAGGCAGCCTTAAGTACTGCTTGTGAGAAAGACTGGAAAGGTAAAGCCCCACACGAGCACAGAGAACAGCAAGTAGAAACTATGAGGACTGACTGCTGAGAAGCACAGTAAGGATATTGCCACTCAGGTCAGGAACAAAGACTGTATAATTATTTTTCATGTGTTACATTTCAGTAATGTAGAAGCAAGCATACAGTTTTCAAACATTACATCAATTTCTAAAAATTCCTCTATCTGAATAGTAACAAAACTATCTGGGTTTTCACATCAAAACTAGAAACCTGTTGACATCTTGCAAGTTCAGGAGCTCCTCATCGGCCATTACTTGAAAACCAAACAGATTACCCTTTTTCTGTCACCAGTTGAGGAAAAACTAGTATGATAGATAGGTAAATATATATAAGTAGATAATTCTGGGTTTTCTGACCTTTGCATCTTCTCTTGAGGACACAAGAATCGTAACAAATGTACTTTTACTGGAATTTGGAGGAGTGGGCACTTCTCACAATCACTCTGTCTTAACAATACATGTACCTACAGTGCTAAGTACCTTATAATTTCTGCCCATTGAAGGCAATGAAAATGTTTCCCCTCCTTTCCCAATCTCTTAAGATTTTACGGTTGACTTCTCCTTGTAGTATGAAAACATCCATGCTTCTTGACACAGTTTACAAAAGCTCTCATAACTTCATAAGCGTGCACCCAGCCACCCACTTGATGTATTCTGTGTGCAAGTTTCTACAATATCTGACTGGAGAATTCAATAATGTGGTTTGTGCTATATATAGCAATTAAGTTCTGTGTGGGCATGTCCATTGACAATTGAGCTCTTTTTTTCCATTTTTTTTTTTCATACAGGTTTCATGAGTATGGTTAACTGAGATTTTTGAGTAATGGCTGGTTGTGATTCCTTCCTTTTCTTTTTATTTTTCAAATCTCTACTGCCTTACTCCCTTTACCTTTAATGAAGAAGGCACATGAGAAGAAAAAAAGGAGTTCTTTCAGTGCAATCTGGAAATGGTCAGCTCCATTAGCTCAACTAAAATAGCTCAACTATTTTTCCTCTTGCAAACTAAAAAAAGTGTCAGATCCCCTGCTCAGAGTCTCTGCCTCGAGGTGCTTCGTAGTGCTCTCTATAGGTTATATGCAGCAAGGTGCTTTCTGGTGGAGATGGGCCTCAACCCACAGAAAGACAAGTTCAAGACAGCACATTGCTTCCATCCATACTGAGAGGACGAGAGAGGAACTGAGCACAGGAAGTTGTGCAACCAGAGAAAAACAGAATGGAAATACTACAGCACTGAAATAAATGCTGTATTAACAAAACACATTACATAAATGTAGCAACACCTACTAGTGCTACCATCAATTTTTAACAGAATGTAGCTAAATTATTAAAAGTGCAGGTTTTGGTGGTTTTTTTGGGTTTCTTTCATAAGAAATTGCTCTCAGCTCTACAGAATGTGCCTTTCAGTGAATATATTTTTAAAACCAGCTCAAACTCATTGTTTCACCTCCTCCCGGAACAGAAAAATCTTACATGGGAAAAGACTTCTGACAATAAAAGGTTCCCAAAATCTGCAGACCAACAGCTGGCAAGATTCAATGGCTGACATTTAAATTACACAGAAGTTCAGACTCGAAAATGTTTACTATTAAGAGCAAAACAAAATCATACTAATTCATTCAAGGATAAGGTAGGTTTTCTCTCATGTAGTCTCAGCTAGAAACAAATATATTTCTAAATGACAGCGTATGACTCAATCGAGGTAGAGGATTAAGGAAGAAATCATTTAGTGAAATTTCATGGTCTCTGGTAACCAGGGAGGGCAGCACAGTGTAGCAGACCATCTAGCCATAACAGCTACGCTGTGTGAACTCAGCAAGATTTGATAAGTTGCCTGCGGTTTTCCTTGAAACAGAAAGTTGCTGTTGTGTTTAATGCAAGTAGGACCTCTACCTTTAGCTCAGGATACAGCAAATTATCATACCTGGTGACAAATACTTGGGTCTCTACTCCTAGACAACTCTGAAGAGAAAGTTAACATTTCCCAGTAAGTCATAAAAGTCTCATGTCTCGTTTATGCTCAGTAGCTGTCTTCTAACTCCTGGTTGTTTGCAGACATTGCTGAGCATCTGAAAAGCCAGTTCGCATGAGGAAACAGACTGTATTTTATCCCTGAAATTCTGGGGTTTCACATGCCTCCAAGAGACATCACTGAAGAAGGAAAATACTTCCTATTACAACTAGCTCCATATGGGAAAACTGAAACAGGGACAGTTGCTCTTTACAAATATGAGAATAAATAATAAGCTAACTTAATGCTGCATCATTCACTCTAGCCAAATCTTACTAACATGTCAAACAGCAGTAAGTCAGTGGAAATTCTGAGCAGTAAACAGTGATGAAGGTAAACACTGATGAGCAGTAAACACAGAGGACTGACCTCTTGCTTTAACCATTTTGAATCCAGTACACAGTAAAACAGGGTCATGCCACAGATTTTAGTATAATTAAACATCTATAATATCAGTGGATGATACAAGGTACAGAAGAGAAACTAAAGAAAGTTAGCTTTTCTACTAAGAGTTTAAAAGTGTTCTGATGACAATTTCTATCAGTGTCAGGCAGGACCATGAAAAAAATCCCTGTTTAACTGAGCCGGAGCACAAATATTCCTGGAAAACGACAAGGGCTGTCAAGAGATAACACTATTTGAGGAGGCAGAGACTGCAGCCTACCAAGTAAAACAAAAGTGAAAGAAGCAGCAGCAACAGCTGGAATTCATTTAATTTACAAGAAAACAGATACTTTTATATGAAATAAAAACCAACTTCAGGACAATTGGTGTGTCCTCCTTTTTATAGTGAGGTTGATGCAACAAAACAGATTTAACTGAAGCACTGTGAAAATCAAAGAATTAAAAATTTCACTTGGTGAGGGTAAAAGAAAAAAAACCAACCCTTGTCCTAATACAATGGCAATCACTGAATGTAGGGTATTAATGAATATTTAAACCAATGACTGTTATTGGTTCAACATAAACCTGACCTGTTCACTTCTCGTGAATCACAGAATAGTTAGAGTTGAAAAAGACCTTAAGATCATCTAGTTCCAACCCCCATTCTCATCCAACTAAAGTGCAGGTTTGCTACTAGGACCAGTAATACCAAATGACAGCTCTAAAACATGGAAGACAATGAATATCAATTCATCTAAATAGAGAAAAAGCAAAATTTAGGTATAAGGGTATATATTTGCAGCAGAAACAATATGTAACATTCTAACAGAAACCTAATTTTGAGCAGAAATGCTACACTACCTCAAATAACCCCCAATGTGGTTACCATTGAATATTAAAGTCCGTGACAAAAGAGGAAACATGTCAGGTCTTGGGTCTATTACTAACTCTTAAAGAGTTCAACACACTAAATTCCAAAACAGGAATCTGTGTTTCAACTTCACCTTGTTACAGGTTTTCCCTAAAAATGAACTGCAAAGTAGGTGCATATATATAACTGAAGGGAAAGGCTCAGAAAGAATATACAACTAAATCATTTTAATCTGAAATTTTTAGAACATATAGCAAATCCTGTCCAATCCCAAGAACTCCTACACACACATATTGATGCTATATTGTAAATCAGTATGAAAAGTTAAAGTCAGACTCAATCTTTGCAAATAGACAGCAGATACTTTACAATTGCTACCAACTGAAAGTTCTTCCTGCAGTGTAAAATGAGTGGCCTGTACCATGTATACACATTATGAATTTTCCACAAAAGCAAACTCAAAAGGATTAACTCAATCTAACAAAAATATCAGCAATATGGACTTCAGCATGTTTTACTGAAACACAAGATGATACAAGGTCACTTAAATGGGAAGAAAAGTCAAGTTTAGAAGAACACATTGCTGTGCACTGCTTTTGGCAAGGAGACTCTCATCTTCATCTTTCAAAAGCATGGTTGTCATGACTCTTTCATCTTGAACTGCAGTACTTCACAGTTCACAGGACTATTTCTTAAAACCCTTAGCAACTTATCCTTAATATGCGATTTTATGAGTTATTTAGATTTTTACAAATTGCCTGTCCTGGGTTCTTAAGAACCCACATTTTCTAAGCTGCAAGTTAATAATGTAATAATACTAACATTGTATAAGCCATTTACCTTGAGTGAAGAGGATATCCTTCTCAGATCAGCCAAGTCCTGGAATTAACTGTTCGTTCTCCTGTGCAATTACTTTCCAAAAACTACAGAGAAAATAGGCAGAGCATGCAACACATTAAGACAAAAAGGCCTCAGAGAGAACATCCAACAGCAGCACAGCAAAAGAAGACAGAGATGATCTTTAAAATAATCTGGTCATAAAGTCTTATATGGCTTTCAAAATCAGAAAGCCAACCACAAGCCAATAGACACTGAAAGCGACGGTGAGAGAACTGCGGCTCTGTACCTCTAAACTGTGCCTCCCCCTCTGAGAAGCAAGATGCCCCACAAGGCCACCTTCAGGACCAAGTGCACGGCCAATACTGTTGTCCAAGTGGAATCCAGCCAGCCTTAACTGCTGAGCAACATTTCAAAACCATCTTGTGGTTTTGTTCTAGGACATGCATTTTTATCAGCTGATTTAGATATGACACTGTGGTGCTAATTCCGACTGCTAAGGCTGTCTACGGCCCTGGACATTGAAGGTTGTTTTTGTCTTTATGTGCTGGGAGTTGTGGGTTTGGAATGCCGTTGTTTTGGAACATCTACCCAGACATTCTGATAGTCACTAAGGTTCTGGAAATTCCTTCTAACTTAGCAGAGAAAAGGTTCAGGGACAGTCACTTGCTCCTCCAGACAACTTACCAACGGCGGATACAAGAAAATTTTAAGTGAACAAAAGACATTAGTTAATACTAAAAGGAGTTTTGCTCTCAAACTGGGATTTATAAGCATGTTTGACACTGCAAGTGTTTGCTGATGTCACTGTTCAAATCAAATTAAGGTACTGAGGGCAGCTGAAGGATGTTTTTTTTCTTGAGAAGCCTTTGAAAAAAAAACCCACCTTTTTCATTCTTTTAATCTTACATGGGAGTGGGTAAAACATACAGTGATGACCATCCAGAAATGGAAGCCCTTCCAGATCAATAGGTAGATATATATAAAGTAAAATAAATTTGAAAAAGCGTGGAAAGAAGCCAATAAACAATGGTAAATCTATGTCCATATTAGCAAAGAGAGATGCAGTTTCTTAAATTACCTGCTGCCTGGAGACTCTGGATTTAACACAATTCTGAATATGCTAGCTGTACATACTATATATAGGCATATACTAATTGGCACTGAGGAGGAGCATACGTGAGAACACTTTTTGACAGAAGCAACAGGGGAGAGCCCCCAATGAAAGCAATGAGCGATGCATTGGGGACTAAGTAAGAGGATCACTTAAAATGCCTCAAATTACAAAACCAGGCCATACAAGAGATTACAGCTCCTGGCTGCAGTGTTGTGCTTCTCTATTAAAGCAGGGTTAAAAAAAAAAATCCTTCTGTAATGGCAATATTATTTTATGAGTTCAAATATTTCAAAATACAAGAGGGAAAAACAGCAAAGGGAATATTAAGACAGTTATACCCGTATGCAACACTGACACTAATATTTGTATCTGCAATGGAGATTACTGAGAAGGATAAGGAGAAAGAAGAGGAAGTGATAAAGTACCTATTTAGGTTTTAAGTACTTAGGAAGCCTCCATGACACAGGGTCCCTGCAATCTTTAATACGTCTCATTCACTTAATATCTATGCTGTATGTAAGTTTTTATAGATGAATTATCTTTATTAATATTTAGCCTGCAGTACCTCAGCCACTGTCAGAATTGAAGCATTGGACAGATAAGAAAAATCAGAGCAGCAAGGTCCTCAAACTTCACAGCTGTGAAAAGGGCTAGATGAAAGTATCAAATATATACATAGAATAAGCAAAATGATGCCTAAAGCATAATGGAAGAGAACCAAGATAGAAGTCAACATGAAGGCAAATATTTCCAAGCAGATGGCTCCTTTTAACCAGACAATTTAATGTGGCCTTAAAATACAATCCTCTAAATCAAGTGTATTAAGACATGTAGAAGTAATTTTTCTTTGATCAATTTTCACAAAAATCTCTTATTTGGGCATAGCACTGCTTCCCTTTTGCATCACAATTTCCTTTCTGGTAACATCTCCCCAGTCTTTCCAACCAGACGTGACTTCAGCTGTAAAAATGCACTTCATCCAATAGTGCAGTAGAGAACCAAAGTTATCCAGGAGTCTGTTATCCCCAAGGGAGTTTTAAAATCTGTGCAAGAACTCTCTTGCCTCTACTGTCAGTACTAGAGAGTCTGGGCCCATCCCATATAGTTAAATGCTTTTTCTTTGATTTTCCTAAATATAATTCTGACCTAATATTTGGACTTGGATTAAAAACCAAGCACTTCAAGTTTATGCTAATGTCATGAATTTTGGATTTCAATGCCTCTGCTGAAGATCATCCCTTCAACTCTTTCAGAGGCCAAAACTGATACTGAGAAACCCAGTTACTGCTACCGCAGCTTGTATATCAGTTCTACAAAATCTGTGCTGGTTGCATACTGATTTCAAAGTACATTTAAAGATGTTCACATTGAAGTATAAAGTTCTAACTGTCTTGCAACGTGACTATTCTTGCTTTCCATAATTTTGTTTCTATCTGTGTGTGCATATATATGTGTGTGTGCATATATATATATCTTATCTTGAATAATACACATCTAAATTAGGAAAATAAATACTAGAAATAGTAAGCAGAGAACAGTTTTTTTTTTGCTTTACATACTTGGATGACTCTAGGAAACATACTAAAAGAAAAATCAGTTTCTTTCAAAGCATACGGCTGGCATTTCAAATATCAGGAAATAGATAACTGTGAGTACCAGTAATTACCTGGAAGACAAGTGATCTGTTACCCTATAGTAACCCTACAACAATTTTGATGTTATGAAATTCTAAGTCCCTCCTTCAAAAGCCAATATTCCCCCCACCTCTGATTATTCTAATTTTCTTATATTTATTCTTTATTTTTAAAATGATTATTACTTTGAAAACTACCTTTGCACTTGTCAGAGGAAGCTGGGTATTAACACTTGAAACCAATTCCTTGGGGATACCAAAGTTCCAATACTATCACACACTCATACACAGAAAGATTATGCCAGATTTCATACAACAAATACTTCTTCTCTAAGGAGAGCTCTGAAGGCATGACTTCTGTTCTCAGGGGGAACAGGAACAGACAGGATTTCTATAACTCTACGGTCTGCATGCTGTGCATGTCATGTAGCAATAAATAATTCATATTTTGACCTCATGGAACACCTTTTGCTCATGGATTTCAAAGGGCTTTTGCAAAGGTGGATGTATGTTCTATTATTGGCAGTTTATAGACCTCAGGATGAACAGAGACATAAAATGACCTATTCAAGGTCATTCAGTAAGCCAGGTGTATATAAGTGGGTAATACCAGGCATGCTACCTTTTTAACTCAGGTTACAATTTACAGTCAGATACTGCCTTGAACTTCAACAAGACATATGAAAAAGCACAATGGATGTTACCTCTTTTTCAAATACAAAGTCTAAACATATTCATGGGGAAAAAGAAAAAATTACTAGCTCTAGGAATGCGGCACCAGGACAGTACAGAAATGCTCCATTATCAACTTGTGCAAGCATCCTGGAAAGGGTACTGGCTCCATGGGCAGAGCTGTCAGGATCTGCTGAACAGTGTTCAAAGCTGTCCTCTTGCACACTGACAATTTCCTGGAGACCATAACAGATATCAGACTGAGGCTGAAGAAAGTAGTAGCAGTTGTAGTACACAAATTGTACAGAGAGGTACTTCAACAGATTATTTTCTGATATTGATTTTATGGCACCTGTAGACACTTCAACCAGGGAATTATTAATTTTAGAAAGAGTGATTCTACTTACAGCAACTTTACCAGAAAAAGATACACCATTAGGACTAAATCTATATGAACCAGAACTGAGCCACATCAAAAATTCTAGGCAATCTCAGATACTTTTTTATAATTCCATGAGAGGCTGAAAAATAATAAGACACAAACATGCAAAAAGTTTTGTATGGAAAACTGTTTAATTGCAACCCCAAACTGATACATAAATGTGAGAGTATTTATGAGAATGCACCACAGTGGGAAGACAGTTTGCTAGTTAACACTACAGTAATAATGCTTTGGATTAAGGAGTTAATCTTGCAGTTCTCTGAACTGTCTTACCTAATGTTAAATTCAAGGCTCCATTCATGTCCTTAACTATAAAGATTATATGTAAAAGCTTCCTTGGAGTAAGATCAGAATGTTCTTTACTTTTCAGATGGAGTCTTTATGTTGTCTCAGACTGCTGAAAATTTAGAAGTACACAGCACATAAAATAATCTGTTCGACTGCCCTGTGAAGTGCAGCAGTAGTAGGAACCAAGGTCCCTCTGTTAGCCAAGAAAGATAACAAAGCAATAAGCCTTGGGTTGCTTCTCTGCTTTGCTTGTGTTTGTTTGTTTTTCCTTTTCCCCAGAGAAAGAATGTACTGTAATCTGCCACCGAGGGAGCTTACTCTGTTCAAATAACATGATGTTTAAACAAACCAAAGATTTATATTTTAAAGAGGAAAAAAATTATCACTACTGTTATCACCACTGGCTTATAACAATTGGTAGTAAAGCACTTTCACAAAAGGTCAGCACTTCAAAGCTAGGTTTAAGTAACACCACTACGGGAACTTTTCCTTTACAAAAACAAGCTTTTAATAAAAATTAAAAATTAAAAAAAAAAATCAGATTCAGAAACCACACACTCCTTATTGTGCATGTACTAAAATGAGATGATAAATCCAAAACTTGGCTATTGACAAATCAAAGTATCACTGTGGAAAAAAGACACAACACCAAACAAGATTTCTGCCTATGATATCGGAATAATGAAATTAAAAGACATATTCCAAAGAAAGTGAATTAAAAGACATACAGCAATGCACTAAGAGAGATTTGCCAGAATTTCCCTGGGATTAACTAGAAGGGAATAATTTTAAATCCTTTTCTTCTTCCAAGCCTCTCCAAACTGAATTTACACCATTTAGGTAACAAACGCAAAGTAAGCAGAGAGGCATGTGCTATTTTCCAATCAACTCATCCACAGTAAAGCAATCTAGTTTACAGAAGAGAATTTTTTAAGATTCAAAAAATAAAAAACTCATTTGGGAGACCAAACTGAATCTATTCCTCTGCACAAATGGTGTCCTTCAGCCAGTAAAATGAAATATGTCTATGTCATAAAAAAATTCCTATGCAAGATTTTCAAGATGCTGTCAAAAGTCTTAATATTTGTTCTATACCACAAAAATATTTTAATGTAATGGAGAAATAAGTAATGTTTCTTGGTGGAATTCAGTCTCCAATTCCCCTGTAGCTGATGTGCAAGCACAAATATCAGCTTCAAGGCCTGAGGTGAACAAAACCCCCCTTGCAGAAGGAGGTGGACACTTATGACACACAGCACATGTTTCACTACCATTTGCCCCATAGCTTCCCTGTATTTAAGCTCCTTACCTTTTTTTTTTTTTGCTATTACTACTTTCACCACCTGTGCTTAAGCAGATACTATTATAAGCTTATTAGCAGTAAGTGGTCACGTCTACAAACATGGGAAGGGCTAGTGCTTGGTGCCAATCAGCTTTCACTAATCTGCACCCTACCAGTGCTCCCACTGCTCCTCAGGATTGACTGTCAGGAGGTCAAAACCTTCCCTGCATCAATGGAGGCACAAAAATCACATTCCTGCCTCCCTCTCTTCAGCTAAAAGCAGATATCAATCCAATTCCTGTGTCTATAGAAAATGAATGTGCCTGATTACTATCTCCTCCTCCTCCTCACCCCAAGGTATTTGTTATGTCATGTACATTGTGCGAAGCCAGTGATCTCCATAGCTTAGCTGGGTACATGTTTGAAGACCAAATCTGTCTCAGAAAACCACACACACCTCAGGAACTGTGATCTTCAAAAGATCCTAACTCCTACAGAGTTCCCAACTCCTTTACAAATGAAGAAAGCCAAATTCAACACTTTCTTGTAATTAATATTTTTCTATAGTTCTGGTGTCCTCAACATAATAAGGACATGAACTGTTGGAACAAGTGCAGAGGAGGGCCACAAGGATGATCAGGGGACTGAAGCACCTCCCGTATGAAGACAGGCTGAGGGAGTTGGGGCTGTTCAGCCTGGAGAAGGCAAGGCTGCGTAGAGACCTCATAGAAGCTTTCAAGTATCTGAAGGGGAGCTATAAGGATGCTGGGGAGGGACTCTTCATTAGCGACTGTAGTGACAGGACAAGGGGTAATGGATTCAAATTTAAAGAGGGGAAGTTTAGATTGGATATAAGGAAGAAATTCTTTAGTGTAAGGGTGGTGAGGCACTGGAATGGGTTGTCCAGGGAAGCTGTGAATGCTCCATCCCTGGCAGTGTTCAGGGCCAGGCTGCACAGAGCCTTGGGTGGTATGGCTTAGTGGGTAGTGTCCCTGCCCATGGCAGGGAGGTTGTAACTAGATGATCTTAAGTTCCTTTCCAACACTACCTATTCTATGATTCTAAATATTTCACCTTAATTTTGATACTCTGTGGTGTAAATCTGCACTTTGTCCACTCTTGCAGTAGGAACTTAATTATATCAGGAAAAACAGCTATTTTAGTTAGATATGTATAGGCATATTATTACTTTTGTCGTCCAGTTACACAGCCAGCACTTAGCTTGTTGAGCAGCAGGTAAACAACTGTGTTATACTATGACTCTAATCTATGCATAATCATTGCAAATAAATTAATACAATGGTTTAATGACAAGTTAAGAACTTCTCAACATCCATAACATTCCTGCGACTTGTAGTAAGCTGAACATTACTGGTATAGAGGTGATGGTTCACTCTTGCCACACTAATTTCAAACTCAATTTAGAGCAGATAAGTACTGCCACAGGTGAGCAGTGATTTGATATGGGGACAAGGAAAGATTCCAACAGGTGTTGAAAGTTGTATTCTGGGAGCAGAAAAAGCACATAATGCTTTACTTATGTCTGTATGTGAGATGCAGTCTAAGAAATGGTAGCTTCTGTCAGTTACTCTTTCAGAGTACATACATAGGAAAACTAATTAGGTGTTTAGATAACACTGAAAGGAAGCTAAGCTTACACATATTGCACACAGGCGTTTCACCTACTTACCAGAGGGTAGATAAGAACTTTTTGTGCAACTTATAATGGAAACCTTCGTACTTAGCTTTGAGTGATACGAGAACAGTCATTTTAACTATTTTATTTCCAGCTGTGACTAGGAGATATAGCAATTTCTGCTATACAGTGAAAAGAAATAATGATCAGAATTAAAAGAATATGCATGGACTATAAAGCATGTGTCACTGGTTAAAGTTTTAATATAAAGAAGCATACAGGGTATTTATTGAGTAGCTATAATTGCTGGAAGCAATTTCAGTTGCTGGCATATAAAACTAGTTAGTTTACTATTTACAAAAGAGCTGTGAAAAGTACACGTCCCACAATTAGATTTCTATTTTAATCAGTGAAACTATGGGAATAATCCCCTAATATTTCAATAACATTTCACTAAAATTTCAGTAATAACATTTCAATACCTTTTGTACTTCAATAAGAATTTGGAAGAACATAACTGGATAAAACTGCTGCCTTTCTCAAGTATGAAACCAATTTCTTTAATTTCTTTTCCTTTCTACTTCATATATAAAGAATATTTTTTTCTCTACAGAGTTATTTTTGCATCTCCCAACTACAACAAATCCAGAATACCTCTATGGAGTTGATTATTATGAGGCAGAAAGACGGCAATAACTGCCCCTCCTTCCAGGTGGAGTAGTTGTCATGCAAACAGCTCTAATTCATACAAATCATTAACACAACAGACAACCACCTCATGTTAAAGAACTACATTATTACCTTTAGATTAAGATTACTCAATTATGCTTTATCAAGATCTGCCAGGTAACTGCCAACCCACTATCTCTGGAAGAGGCTGGCTGTAACACCTGCAGCCTGGCCTCAGCAGGAAGCACAGGGCAGCGCCAGGACTCATGAGCCTTCTCTGAAGAGACGGGGCTTCAACAGGTCCAGGCAAATTTTGAGCATGGCTCAAAACTGCATATCTGCAGGCTGATCATCAGCAAAAAGAGGGGACTGCACGGACTGCATTTTAAAATTACTTGAAGTTTGGTTTTTTGGTAGGTCTTCTTATTTTGTGTGAAGGGGATTGGAAAACTAGAAGGAATTAGTCTAGGACAGGGTGTTCTGTTTGGCATCTGAGAAGAGTAGTTTTCATTTCACTGTATTTTAACAACCAGGCAGGTTTCAAAATCTTGTGTGACCAGATTAAACTCCTGTGGAAGCAATCACTGAGCTGTTTAAGTGCCTTTAAGCTTTCATCAGCAGCTCTTTGCTGCAGGTATGGGCATGGCTAAAATGAATACAATTTGTCTCCAAAAAGAAAAGGAATTAAACCCAGCAGACTATGCACAATGCAGGCTTCAGCATGATTTAGAGAGGAAAAAAGCCAACCAACCACACTTTATTTTATCAGTATTTGAAAATGCTCCCAGCCTCCAAAAAGCATTTTTCAGTATCTTATTTAGCTTATTACCATATGCTTGCAATTTCTACTCTCGGTAGAAGCCATTCTGGAAAACCAAAGGAAAATTTTTGTGAACCACAGATATAATAAAATAACCCCTCCATGAAACGGTCTAAAAGCTTGGATTGCTTCTGCTCCACCTCCCCACATCTGGCACACGCATCAGATTACAGGCCAGAAGGCAAAGCGAAGAGACGGAAAGGGAGATAGTGGCTGGATCACAACTAGAAGGAAGCACGCCTTCCATAATTCAGGCTTTTTTCTCCAAATGCCAATATGTCAAAGTGTGATAAATAAAACTCAACATGGGAGAAATCCACATGCATGCACAGCCACACAAACACCCAAACGGCAGTAAATTACACAAAATGTGCTTGGACTACTTCGAAACTCTCACTCTGTGCCAAAAGTGCAACTGGGCTTCTGATTTTGTTAACTGACAAAGTCCACAGGAAAACAGCAATCATTCGTCTTTTACTCACAAGACTCTTCCACTTTTTCTAATTAGTCAAGTATTTCACAGGTACAAACAAAACTGAAAGCCCCTGAATAGTCTAAATGCCACAATATTATCAAATACATAGTTTATTGATTGGTCTTTTTGCTATTAAATTTTGCAAACTAAATTTTACAAACTCAGAACTCAACCAGAAAAATGCATGCATCTACACAAGGATGTATGGAGCTTGTTGGGAGAATCGTTTCCCAGACCTCTCTTCTGAAGCCACATTGTCCTCATCCCTTCAGTCCCACATCAGCAGCACAAGAGCATAAAACTTCTACCGAATCTTTCAAGCTTAGCAATAAATCCACTTTAGTCTGAGTTATGAAAATTATTCAGATCATTTAAATGATTTTTTTTTTTTTTTTGTCCAAAATGGACTTGGCATGCTGCTCAGGAACTCAGCAAGTCAAACACAAGCAACAAAAGTGGAATTCTTCTTGCTAAGCTAATTGATGGTCCTACAAAAACGAAACAGGCAACTGCATATTCAAAACTTTCAAAGACACACTGTATTACAGTTATGGAGCTCCTTCCCCTCTGTGCCTGGTGTAATATGATCATAATTGCTGTGAAAGGGCGAGAGACTGACTATATGTTAAATCCTGCCATCTGTAGGTGCTTTACACAGTTCCATTTGCTGCTGTCGGGTCAAAAGTTTACCCTATTTTTGCTTGTTCATAACCAATCACACAAGTCTCTGCTATGTGCAATCTTTGACCCACTCTCAAAGCAATTTTTCTATTACACGGTCATATGATTACACTGAAAAAAAAAAAAAAAACACGTTTTATTAAGAATACTGTTCTTGTTGGTTAGCTTACAATTATTATTATTTCCATATTCAGTAAGCACACTGAACCGACCTTGTTCTTCCCAGTTAACTCCCTTGGAGCACGACCGTAGTGCTATGAATTCTCGCCACAAAATGCTCCAGCGTTTCTGGCTAGTTGCAATCCAGAACCACAAAAACAGCTCTGGAAAGCATCCACTGTACCTGTCATTTTAAAAGTAGGAGGAAGCAACTGCTCAGTTTGTCCTGATAGCAAGAGAAGATGTCCTGTAAGCATTTAAATTAATGTTCACAGTGAAAACAAAAGTTGCCTCTGAAAATTAAGTTTGTCATAAGAATATCCCTACATATTTGCTTTTAAAATTAAATATGCTAAAGTGTATTACATGGAAAAACTTATGCTACTGATATTATGATTATTAAAATATTGGAGGAACAAGTAGTCCCATGAACAACAGAATTAATTAAGACTCATCTCCCACAGATTTATACCCTCTGGTTAGTTGACTTTGGTGCTTAGAAAGGTGAAAGCTTTGAACAAAGCTTTTCCCACAGTTGAGACATTTGTTTAAAGTATTTCTTTTCCCATCACTAGGATTCCCAGGCAACTAGTAAGATTATTTTATGCTGTAACCTTTCCTTCTGTCAGGGCACCTTTAGGTGTTTCCACCCCATACATTCAGCTACTTATTTTCACAAAACTTGTGGGATCTGAACTACGAGACCTCCACTGTGCCAAAACACATGATCAAAATCACCAAAATGTTCAAAGCTACTGAGAGGAGATGAAGGGACATGTGCATGTGCACAAATGCATGGTCCAACCTCATGAGCCTTGTTTCCACAGGAAATAAGGCTAATAATAAAGGAGACTATTTGACCTTATTATAATTTCACAGAAGTCCAATTTAGATGGACCAAAGTAACTAGCTGGCTATACTAACAGATCACCTGAAAGTGTTATCACAATATTTAAATCCATCCAGTAGATTTTGCTAGACAGTTTTCAAAGCAAAACAGACACACAGGCCCTGCAGCATCTGTAAAGAACGAGGCTAAACACACACACACACACACACACACTGCTCTCACAACTAGTTCCACTGTATTCATTCAAGCTTGGTAATGTACAGCATACAGATACAAGTCCAAGCCATGAAGCCAAACAGCAACTACATCATTCCCAGTGACTGTTTTCAGTCACTATAAATTCCATTCTATAAACAATTACTCCCCAGGCTGCTTCCCAGCCGATCTTGCACCCAAACACTCCCTGGTTTACTCAAGACCCAGGTGCACTATCAGCAGTTCTTCTTCTTCTTCTTTAATTATCCACATAGCGGGAACAGAATGGCTTGCAGTTCCCACAGGCCCCATTTATATTCTAATAGGAGATAAACAGAGATACTTTTCTATAGACACATAATTTTTCTGTAATCAATGAATTGTGATACTATTTTTTTTAATCTAGCATTTATGCTAGTGTGTTCTGTCTCCACAGATATAAACACAAGTCATCACTCATATATAAAGTTGCTCCATTTCATGTTTGACTCTTAGATGGTAAACCCTTTATAAATGTAACAGAGAACAAAAGCAAACTCATGCCACTGAGAACAGTTAGGTAATATATATGCCAGAGAATAATCAAATAACAGCATTCATAAACAGGCCATAAAATTTGTTCACATACAAAATTCAGTCACAAAAATAAATCATTTACTAAAAGACAGAATAAAACCTATGCCAAGAAAATAAAACAAAATATATATAAAAAAGGCCAAAATGCCTAGAGCAAGCCCAATACTCTGGCATCCGCCAGCAAAGTTTGTTGCATTTATGCACTGTTACGCACTCCACTCAGCTCATCAGCAGCAAAATGGGTGAGAAATAGTGAAGAAGCATGGTATAAACGAAGAAACAGAGAAAACAAGGCAAGAGAACTGACCCTCAAGAACACAAACAGGAAGGCTGAAGGTATGCAAAGGTACCTACGTGTCTGAACAGAGGGAAATTTTTCACCTTGGCAGAAAAGTTTCATCAGGAACAGACCTCAAACAATTGCAAGAGACAGTAAGACTGAGAGAGTGAAGCTGAGAACTCAGGAAACCTGACTCAAACCCCAAGGTGATCCAGTAGCATGGAAACACTATAAGGGCATTTGCTAATTTGCCTAAGTTTGTGCAAGAAATCTGGAAAGGGACTTTTTAAAGGGCATGTAGTGACAAGACAAGTGGGAATGGCTTTAAACTGAAAGAGGGTATATTTAGATTCGATATAAGGAAAAAGTATTATGAGGCTGAAGACACAGGAAGAGGTTGCCTCAAGAAGTTGTGGCAGCCCCATACCTGGAAGAGTTCAAGGCCAGTGTTGTGGTTTAAGCTGGTAACTCAGAATCACCCAGCTGCTTGCTCATTCCCCCATTCTTCTTCCCCTCCCTAACCCCCAGTCCCAAAGGGATGGGGAGGAGCACCAAAAGAACATAAATCCCACAGATTGAGACAAGAACACTCCAGTAACTAAAGCATAATAAAAAACTGCTACTGCTACCACCAATAATAATAATAGTAATAATAACAAGGGGAGAGAACGTAAAACTAAAAGGGGAAAGGGGAAAAAAAAACCACACCAATAAACAGAAGTGATACAATTCCTCACCACACACAGACCGATACCCAGCTTGACCCAAGCAATGATCTGCTCTTCTGGGTGACTTCCCCCGGTTTATATACTAGGCATGATGTACTGTAGGATGGAATACCTCTTTGGCTAGTTTGGGTCAGGTGTCCTGCCTCTGCTTCCTCCAAGCTTCTTGCGCCCCTCCTCACTGTCAGAGCATGAGACTGAAAAGTCGTTGATTGGGGTAAGCACCAATGAGCAACAGTTAAAAACATCAGTGTGTTATCAGCTTGGTTCCCAAATTAAAGCTGAAAACACAGCACCGCACCAGCTACTAAGAAGCAGAAAAATAACTGCTACTGCTGAACCCAGGACAGCCAGGTTGGATGGGACTTTGAGCAACCTGTTCTAGTGAAAAGTGCCCATGGCAGGGGGATTGGAACCAGGTGGTCTTTACGGTCCCTTGCAACCTAAACCACTGTTATTCTCAGATTTCTTCACATTTTCCCCAGTGAAGTGATTTTAGAAAGTTTGTAAATGATCATGAATTTATACTATTCTTAATATTAATGCGGTGATTTGGAGAATTCGACACTATCTTTGCAACTGGTTAGCTGGCTTATGTGACCCCACTCCTGATAAGGAGAAACAGCCTGTCCCTAGCAAACAGATCCCTTATGCCAGAGCCAGAAACCTTACAGGATATCCAGTGAGGCTCAAGGGATTTACAAGTACCTTGATCTCATGTAGGTCCACAGAGAAATGATACAAGGGAATTGCGATGCAGAATTAGTTTCATTAAGTTTTAAGAACAATTCTGCTGTACAAGGCCAGGCTAATTGCAGGAACTCTTTACAGCAATGCATATATTCCTCTATTCTACTGTATTTGAATTAAGTCATTGAGATTATTTGTATAAATACACATACACAAAAGTATTGATTTTTCTATCATCAGCTGAAAGACAGTAAGTCAAGATCTTAAAGCTAGCATCATCTTCATGCACAATTTTTCTATTATTTCATTTTCACCCAAACTGTCCTCGTTATCACAAGAGCTTAATGGTTTATACATGTGAAAATGCTTAAAACAATGAAACTGAAAAAATATAAAAGTTAAAATTCATAAATCATCAAAAAATTACATCTTAATTTAGTATTTAACCTTATTATGATAAAAATACACAACCAAGTGTGGAGATAATTGTTAGAGACACATGTTTGGGACGACCTGTATAGATAGAAAGGCATTCAAAGCTCTCATGTAATGAATATTCATATTAACTCACATAATAAAAATGCTATAGACTACAATTGCAAGCCAATGAAGAGTGCATGTACATTTTTACTTTTTCATTATCTTTTCTGGTGTATATACATAAATATATATAGAGAGATACACAGAGACACAGACAGCTTTCCAGCTTCCCATACATTTTTCAGGTTTAATAGTTAAAGTCTCAAACTAATTTCAGAATTCTTCTAAAAGGCAATATAAAAATATAAAACCAAAATCCACTCAAAAATTAGTATTGGACTTCTCAAATGGCAAATAGAAGTTTGGATCTGTATTACTTCATATGCAAATAAGATGCTTTTTATACGGCATAGTAGCTTGCAATTTATAAGAGCATTTTTAATGAACTGTTTTAAAGGATGTGGTTTTCTGTTAAAAGAGGTCACTTACTACAAGAGGTTTGCAATCGTATTTGTGTGGTTTGATGCAGAACCTCCCACCAGCTAATTCTCACAGAATCTCGCTTCCTAGTCTTCAGGTTAGTCACCAACCTGATCAGACTGCACATGCCACAAGCACTATCCTAGAAATACTGTCAAGAAGTCATCATGGAAGTAAGACTGGACCACAAGACAAGGAAGGCTCTTCTACCTGGCCCCTTCCACTCCACCTTCTTCCACTACTGTGGAGGCAGCCCTCTAAACTGGATTGTGGCAAGCCTCCAATACAGCCCAGTTGCTGGGCAGCATTGGCTGCTGCAAAGCTGCTCTCTTCCTTTCGTAAAAAGCAGAGCACACAGAAATTTCCTGTAGGCTGGTCTTGGCCCACAGACCACTGTTTGGACCATACTCCTCCATGAATAAGAGCAATCTATTCATTGCTTCGAACTGACTGGCCTTACTGTCCTCTTTTACAACACAACCCCATCCAATCCCTTAACTCAGTGATAAAACAGTGCAATGTGAGCATATTTCATCGCCTGTGCTTGGGCTAGGAACTAAGCCATGAAGGAAAACATGGCCATGTCACGCTAAGCAAAGAAATACATGAGTAACTCTGGCAAGCACCTAAGATAAGTCTTTTCTGAATGACTGAAGGCAATGTTATATTGATGCTTTAATAAATTATTATCCACGCACAGAGACAGAGTAAGCAGGAGCAGGAGCAGAAACTGTGCAACCATCCTCTTCAGAGTGGAAGCTCTATGTTCTCTTAAAACACTGGAAGACATGGATAAGAAAGAATCCTTCACAAAATTAAAAATGTTACAAACCTTGCTGTGCCCTAAAAGTTTCCAAATTTTATTTAGAGTGAACCCCCTCAGTACAAAGGAGTTCTCACTTCTGTTGGTCTTCCCTTGTCTACCCCTGCTAAATTACAACTAAAAGCACTAGGGAGCTTGAAGCAGAACTCTGTCCTGATTTGTGTTCCCTTCATAATCATTGTCAGATGTATCTTGTTTTTTCTAGAGCGGCTGTTAAGACTGCTTTTGCTTTTAAAACCCAGAAAGATGAGTCAAGGTTCTGGCCATCAGTGTTAACACTTCTGATCGTTCCAGTGACAACAAAACAGTTTAGCCAGCTTTTCCTGAAGGTAGGAAACTTCAGGTAGTGCAGGACGAAATAGTCCCTTTGGGGATTATTAACTGCATAAAGTCAAAAGATGGTAACTATGAATGTATGATATTTCCTAACATCTTGAGTAAGTCGTCTCCTCTATTTGTTAGTTTAAATGGAAAGCTAGGAAAGGGAAGGGAAATGTTTCATACTATGTATAAGACATAGTAATGCTCATTGAGCTCTCTGCCTTAAGGTTTCTCACAGGCCTCTGTAAAATGCTGTGCTACATGAAAAAAAACCTCTCACCAAGGATCTGTCACAAAGAAGAAAACGCCCACTGTCGATAACCATATGCAGCAGGTGCTGCAGCTTCAGTAACCAAGCAGAGCTTCCTCAGAGAAACTCCCCTGGGAGACCTCCTTTTCTATGGAAAGGCTCCTCACCAGCTCTTCCCAGCAAGCAGAGTACATGAGGAATACTCAGTAGGCATTCAAGGCCAGGCTGGATAGGGCCTCGAGCAGCCTGGTCTAGTGAGAGGAGTGGTTGGAACTAGATGACCTTAAGATGCTTTCCAATCCAGACCATTTTATGATTCTTTGATTCTATGATTTGCTGCTCAAGTGTCTGCTATCAGCATAGGCAGAGAAGTGATGACAGGCTTTTCGTGGATGAAATGTATACGTCTCTCCTCAAAGGCCTCAAGCAGCCTAAAACATCTTTGAATCAACCTGAAAATACACAGGAGCAGAGGATGAAGTTTTTCTTATCCTTTGCACTCATGCTTTTCTACCATAGTAAGTGCACGAGGAGACTCAAAGGCAGGATGGGTGAATTAAGCTAGAAAAAAAAAAAAACTGTCCGAAAAAGCTGAGCAATCAGTCCTCAAAAAATTAATGATAAAAGACTTTGAATAAAGCCAATTTGTAATGGAACGTAAGAAGGGAAGTCCCTGAAGAGAAGAGCTGTCTACCAGCTCTGCAGCAGGTTTTGCTGCCCCATGCAGTTTACCATGGCAAGAAGCCAACTTGGCAAGGCTCGCTCTTCTCCAAGGAGCCTGGCAGTGCGCCAGCCACACTCACAGGTCTCATTGCTGCTGCCAAGCTCGAGGGGCAATCAAAGATCCTGTTTTGTGAATCTGCAGATCTGGTTATGACCCAGAATATGTGTGTTTTAAAATGCTCTTAAGCAAGTCAAGTTCCCTGTGTTTATACAGTGACTGAACAGGCGAAACAAAATACTTAACCCAGCTAGAGAAAATGAGCCACAGATTGTTAATTATATGGCTATTTGCACTTTGACTGGAAGAGGAAGTAAGCTGGTTATAACTATTTTGGGCTTTACTCCTGAAACTGCATTGAAACCACATTTATGACAGCTGAAACTATGCAATTTTATATAAATGTGGGCACTTCCTGTTTTTGAAACAAGTGCTCGGCTGCTCACCCTTACTTCATGGTAACATTGCTGGAACCAGAATGCATTAAAATGTGCTCAGTTTTGAAGACCAGTCTTAAGATCTTATTTTACTATTTTTAAACATATAGATAAACCGCATATATTGGACTGCTGCTGTCAAGTATCTCTATTTCTAGGACCTAATCATACTCCTTAGGCATTAGGAAACACATATGTTTACCATGTGTGAGACTGAAACACCCAGCTGTCACCCAGGGCGTGCTCAGTCCCTGGTGACATGGTCGCGGTCACGCTTGGACAGGGTGGCAGGCGCATCGCATTCCCCCGAGCAGGAATTACACACATACGCAGATCTATCTTCTTCCACTCAATATGCAGCATTTCAAGTAATTTGTAATAGCAGGTTTGTTATTTTGCACAGTATGGTATTAATTCTTCATTGTGGCATGTATATGTTCAATTTTATAGACACTGAGTACAGGGAGTAACACAGTCCTCCTGGCATAAATCAAAGCAAAACATTATTTAATTAGAAATAACTCTGAAAATACCATTTAACAACCCCAATAAGCAGCAGTAAGTTTCTTGTGCCTTTTCTCTTACTTTGCTACTTATGTTAATTGGATCTCGCACACCAAACTTCTGCAATGAGTACAGTTACATAAATCAGCCCTCTGCTTTTCCACTGAAAGTCATTTTCCTAAAAGATTACAGCACGAAGATTGATCATACTGTTCAACTGAAAAGCAAATGCATATCCAGTAATTTCTAATGATAAAATGTGATCATTCTTACTTACAAAAAACCCCAACCACATTTAATTTACAATGTATTCCTCCAGATTTAGTTCATGACACACTGCTTGACAGTCAAGCACCCCCTATAAATGCAGGATATTTACAATCAAGATCACCAAAACCACAGACAAATGACAGCATTTCTGCTACCTTTGTTTTGCTCTCCAAGACCACAAACTCTTATTTCTGACCATTAGATCCCACCCTTTAACTATAAGAACTTGCCAGCTTTGCAGTGCTATCAAGGAGTGAACAATTACAAACCTCAGTCTCAAATTAGAACATAAAATACAGATTCAGTTTAAAAGTCCTTACACAAAAACCTCCAACTAAAAGAAATGCTAAAGCTAAAATTTCAAGTTCAATTACATGTGATTTCTTGATTTCTTTCGCTTAACTTTCAGAGTAACATGGTATACAGTCTAAGCCATGCCCTTCTTAAAAAAACTTCCCTTGGTTGCCTTCTTCCTGCCTCAAGTCAAGGCACGGTTTTGAACTGGCACACAAGCCAATCTGCAACTAGAAGAAGCTGTCCCTCTTCTAGGTCATCTTCAGCACAGACATTTGTCCACTTCTGCAGTTAGCAAGTTCAAAGAGTTGAAAAGCCAGCCAAGTAACCCAAACAAAAATGCAGTTAGCTGACCACAAGTTTGGCTTCCTGAGCCAACTCACCCCAGAGTCACGGCGGCAGCAGCACTGGCAGCAGGGAAAGGGGGCAATACCACAGCAGCAAGGCTGCAAGCCATTAGACCAAGGTTAGCTGCAGTGATGCCACATTCGTGACATCTCCACAAAAACTGGACGCATGTTCAGCCCCTGCCCTCCAAACAAGGGAGGGCACATTAAAATCCAGTTCATGGGGGGCAGTCTAAGGTTCCCCAACAGCCTCACTGAGCTATAAAGATCAACTCCTCTTTTGACTTCTTTTTTGTCAGAAGTCTTACTGTTTCTACATAGAAGCACTCAAATCCAGATCTTTGCAAAGTTATTCCTAAAAGGAATGTGAGCATTTCTAATAAGGAGGGGGGAAAAACAAAATCGAAAAAAGACTTAATGAAAGCAATCTAGATTAGCTAAACGATACATCACAGTGGGACAATTCTGCTGTTAAAGATCATGCAGATGTTACGATGGAGGCAAAGAAAGCCTTTCTTTAGCTACAGCACAGCTGCTGCATACAACTTCAAAAAGACTTGGCACAGGACTTCAGCCACAAAACTTCCCCCTCACTTTATTTCATGCACGTCATCTGAAACTTTAGCAAGCTACACCAAGGACAAAACTGACATAAGGGGAGTTTGGAACACCCTATCAGCAGTGGGGCAGCTCCTTGTGCTCCAAGTATTCACATGCACCTTCACAAAACTCAACTATACATCTTCATTCCTCCTCAGCCCAGCAATCCCTTGAAAGCAATACTATTTCACACTGCTGACCCTCATATTTATTCTTGCATTACCTTCTACTTAAAAGAAGACAGCTGAATTGCCACAGTTAACATATATTAAAGCTTTAAAAAGAGCCATAATTAAAAGTAATTTACCTGTTAAGGTAATAGTAGAAAATATTATCAGCTTCTGCTTACATCCTTCATACACTGAGCTACTCTAAACAGACATACTTGACCATGAAGCTGAAAATGCCATAGCTTATAATCACATTAAATGTACATCTTTAATGTCAGTCTTGTATTTGCCACATTATTCATGCACTACAGAGAAAATATATATTATCTGTCTAAATTAAATGTTCAGCTTTTCCCTTTAAATGTCCCTTTAAATGTATTACAGCTCGGTACAGAAGAACATGCATTGATTTTACATGTTTAACAGTAAAGCATACAGAACTTAATTTGATTTGCATATTAACATTACACTTACTTGTGATTTCCTTTCAGTGATGATATTGATAGGAGATGTACCTGAGAAACCTGAACTGCTTTAAGATGCATGTATATGTATGAGATTAAATTAAGGCATTCCTGACGCATGGGAACAGAATCTTAGAGACTGTTTTTAATTTCTCCCTTTTTCTTCTTCTATTAATTCATATGACATCATCTCGTTGACTCTTATGACATTCTTAGTTTCCACCATGTGAAGCCATAAACCAATTTGTCACCTACAATATTCTTCCCACAACTGTGAAGTTGTAGCCAAAGAATATTTAGTCCAAACGAGAAAACAACAGTAAGGGTAACTCCAATTCTATTAACATTCAAACTTGGTAAGTAAAGCAGAGCAGAAAAAACTGCAGAAACATGGAAATACACACAGAAATGCACCAAAAGAGGATTATTTTTTTAAAAAAATATTCAGTCACTTCATTATTAAGAACTTGGTAAAAGGCTGGAAACCCACGACTTTAAGGAATATTAATAATGTTGATTAAAAGCAGTGAAGAAAACTCATTAAAATGAAAGCAAAGCTTGAAATACGAGAAATATTAACCACAGTATTACTGTATTCATGAAAAGGTAACACTTCAAAATGACCTACTTTAATAATAGTAAAAAAACCAGAAAATAAATATGGGCACTAACCCCCAACTCTACTGGTTTTTGAAACACCATCTACTTCTCAGAATTAGTAACAGACTCATGAAACTGAACCAATTTGTTCAACAGATGTTTCAGTTAACGCAAAGGAATCTTACTTTTCTATTGTAGAAATAGAGCATGCCGAATAAAGTTCCACTATTATTAGCAGTTTTCCAAATATATTAGCTCAAAATTAGCTTCCATTTCCATTCTTTCCCTCTTTCACATAACAGAAAACATTTTCCATACCGCATTAGATGTGCTACTGAAATAAAGTAGGCACATTGATAAAACAAGTCCTCCTCCTCCCCTTGGCCCCCCATTTTATGGGATATGCAGGAAGGGCAGAGTTTGTATTTTTCTTGGCTTTCCTCTCTCTACATTAGCCGATAATATTCCCAGCATAGCTCTGCCAGCATGCTGCCCTGCAGGCCCACAACACCCTGCTGTGCCAGTCCCGTGCTATTCTCCAGTGGGCTCTGCAAATTGTGCCATCCTTTCCTAATGCGTGCTATTGCATCAGTCTAATGGCAACATAATTTTCAATGCTCTAGGTGAAGCAAATAATTCAATTTTGAACTTCTGCTTGTAAAATACAGATTGTTTCCCCTGTGCCCCCTCCTGCCTTTTTTGTTTCTGTTGAAAGATTTAAAGCACGACTCGCACTGTACAGCAGTAGTCAAACAAAAATACCTCAGGTTTTCTTAGAGAGCAGCACTTAAAAAAACTGCTTGGCTCCTCAAGCATTACTGCAGCCTTTCACAAAGCCATATGTAGTAGATCCCCTACAAGCAAGCTGGAAGAGGAATGTGCATTCTTACTCTGTGTATTTAATATAATATTTAGCCATTATCAAAGCTTCATAGGTTTTACTGTCTGTCCCTCTACTGCAATAGAGTGTAACAGCTTATCTGGCAAACACATGCACCATGTTTCTAGGTACCAAAGACATGCTCTTGGTTAATTCATGAAGTTTGATCTAATGTGAGATATTTTGCACTCAGGTTAGCTAAGTTAAAACAATATTTAGCTTAACTGTGCCTTGACCAAAAAAATTCTCTGTTATCTACTGATTACAACAGCACTGTAGCTAGCCATGAACATCACACTGGGAAAATACAAATCCTGAGCCTGAAACTGTCTGAACTCCAGATGAAATTCTGACCTCAAGCCATTCTGATAGTGGGCATTACAAACACTGTCTACTTCGTATCTGATACAATAACCAGGCACAACAGGCATGTGCCTGCAAGGAATGATGAATTTACATGTTATTTTGGTTTTCTGTACATATATTATCTGAGCTCACAGCATCAAAAAATGGTGTGCTTCATGCACCCCAAATCAGATTATGCGATACAAATATCTACACTAAAATCAATCTGCAGAGGCAAGCATTCGCAGGAGGAAATATCAGAAGTACATTTTAAAGAAACCTAAAGTTTGCCTTTGTTTGCTTCTTTGGCACAGTGTACCCACAGTTATGTCATACCATTTCCACAGCACCTCTGCTTCATTCAGCATACAGAATTACCACTAATCAAAACAGTAATCTGTTTTACTTTTGGTATTTGGCGTATGGTCCAATACCTTATTTACGGCAAACTACTCAAATTTTCTTTGGAAGATGGAACAAGTAATTTCTTTGTGAATTCAATGGTACAGCTGAGTGCTTCATCAACATAATGGTCAGTCCTACTCTTACTCTGTTACTCCTTAGAATAACTATTCCTATTAGTCCTAAATTCTTAAGGAAAGCAGTAACAGCTTTAAGGTCAAAATGATTCTCCTGTTCTGAAGACAACTTTGTCTCTAGTTTGGCATAACTCAGACCTAGTTTTTTCACAGCACTTAGCATTGCATTGTGCTTTATATAGCACTTTCAAACCTCAACCCCCACCGCCTCACTCGCAGTTATCAGTGCTCAGCTCTTTTTCAAATCAGATCCAAAGATCTCAAGTCATCCGCAAGAAAGCAAGACACATCCAGTTAGTGAAGATATGAGAAAAGCCAGGACTGAGCAACTTACCTAGCATCACCTAGGAAGTCTGCAGCACAGCCAGGAGAGTCCTGTTTGCCAGGGCAGCATGCAGCTGCGCAGAGCACCAGAGCAGCTTCTGCCTCCTGCAATCCCCTGCCTCGCCTGCCACACACGTCCTGACTTCTGCTGGAAGTGAGGCAGGGGTACTACAGAGAACAGCTCTCTCCACCACATCAACCAGTTTCATTCCCAGAGCAAGTCCATCCTGTGCAGGGAACAAGGCAGGGGTCCTGTGGGAAAAGAAACAAACAACACATCAGCAGGGGGTAGATATCATTAAATTGTAAGGCTTCCTCATGAGGGGCCAAACAAAATTGCTCTCCAAGGACAATCTCAGTGTTGACATTCTGTGACTTAGACACTGGCACACTGCAAAAGGTTTCCATTCACCACTTCTAGAAAAAGAAATTCACACCTCACACCTTGTATGATGCAGTCACAGACACCTATAAGCAACAGCAGTGGGACCGAAATCTTGTGGCAAAGGAGTAAACCGATTGCAAATGCAAAATATTTTTCTGCATGGGGACTACCCATAGGTGATGGTTAAAAACATATTTTCAAGGATCTCCTACTGAAATCAGTGTTTATTTATATTCTAAGACCTGCATAGAAAAAGACCTTCCAGAACAAACTCCTCTGCCCATTTTCCTCAAGCCATGCCTTCCAGCCCATGTCGTTTCAAGCCCATGCTAAGTCTCTCCTCACCTCTATCCCAAGAGTTTTCATCTCTCCTGGCTCTGTCTATTCCAGGCTTAGCTGGCAGTTCCACAGTGTCCCCTTGACTCTCATTTCTTCTTCCTTCCTTTGTTCCCAAGTGCACCATCATATTAACTCTCACTCTTACCCCATGTCTATCTCCCCTGTTCACAGTTTACATTATTTTGGGACTGGGACCGTGCCAGGGACCTGTGCATGCCATTGCCCCTCCCAGTCTGCTTCTGATTCTCAGGTGCTGGGGTACATGTCATCAGTTTCATCCCTCAGGCCTTCCCCTCCCCTTCCAGGCCATACAGCTCTCACAAGCTCAAAACAGCATGTGACAACAGTGCTTTCTTTAAAAGGTTACAGTTTGGTTAGATCTGAGATTTTCACAGTGCTGACAAAGGCAAAGCCATGACTCATAAGTCACTCTTCTTCCTCAGTGCCTATCTCCAGTACTTCCCACACTACCATCAAACTCCTAGGCTCTGCTTCAAAGGGAGGGACACGGAGCACTTCCAAAAAAGGTTCTTTAAAAGAAGAAAAATAATTTTTTTTACATATTCTTACAGATAGCTAAATAATTTTGGCAAGGAAAAAAATTAAACTACATGCAAATGCCTAGCTCCAGAGGCATTGCAGAGGTATTAAAAACTCCAACATCCTATACTGAGAAGCATCAGGCATCCTTCCTTACTGCAATTTATGGCACTTGCCTTTCAGCCCATAATAGTCTAAGTCACCCAGCTCAGTACAATGAGAACTGTAGAGATATTAACACCCGAGACCAGTGGTCAAACTGAGGAGCAGCGGCTGCAGATGGACAGTGCCAAAGTGAACACAACGCAAGCTGTCTTTGTCTTCACTGCCAGTTTTATTGCATGCCTACAACAATGTTCAAACGGCACAGAATCACAGAATGGTTTGGGTCGGAAGGGACCTTAAAGTTCAACTAATTCCAACCCCCATGTTGGGAGCAGGGACGCCTTCCATTTGCTCAAAGCTCCGTTCAACCTGGTCTTGAACACTGCCAGGGATGGGGCATCCACAGCTTTTCTGGGCAACCTCTGCCAGTGTCTCAGCACCCTCACAGTAAAGATTTTCTTCCTAATATCTAACCTACCCCCTTTCATTTTAAAGCCATACCCCATTGTCTTGTCACTAATCTGGAAAGACCATTATAAAAAGTCCCTCTCCAGATTTCTTACAGCTCCCCTTCAGGTATTGGAAGACTGTTACAACATCTTCTAAAGCCTCTGAGCTGAACAAACCCAGCTCTCCCAGCCTGTCTTCACAGGAGAGGTGCTCAACCCCTCTGATCATCTTCATGGCCTTCTCTCGACTTGTTCTGACATTAGGTGACAGCACACAGTCCAGCTAGCATTCCTACAGATGCCACCATTTTAATCCTAGAGGTACTAATGCTTGCCTGAAAATCTACAGCTGCTCGGGAAATACTTCTAGGTCATGAAAATATGAAGTAAAATAGGTTAGCTTCATTCCCAATGAAGGTCACACACAGCTAACAGAGCTAATTTAAGCAAATCCATTTTACTTCCCATTTCCACTAAATGAGCAGCAGTCATGTATCAGTTACAAAGAGGGAGGGTAACTTCTTACAAGACTATTGCTTGTGGATCATCTGCCCCTGCCCAGAAAGGAAGAAACCTTCTTATATGGAACTCTGGGAAAATTTTTCTTTCCTTTTCTCCATTTAGTTACTTCCTTCAGCATGAAGAACACACTGTCAAGTAACATACAGAAAGAAGAAAACCTCTCAATACAAACACATTCTTTTAGAACAAAATCCAATTTACAGGCATTTTTACTGAGCTCTTAACAGCAAACGACAACAATTTCCCAATGGTTATTATAAATACATCTGTATAGACATGGCCCAGAAGAGGAGACCAAGAAAAGAGAAAAACAGTATCACATGCTCACAGATGGCTCCAAATTATTATTATTAGTGGATTAAATGCACTATGACGTTTATTTTTCAATAAGAAATAATTATTTCCAAGGAATGGCTAACTATTCCTGTGAGATCATATTTTGTCTAGAGACATCTGATGAACCTAATTTTCAAAAAGCAGTTATTAACTATGGCAAAAGAAGTATGCGACCCACATGCTAACTCCGAGAACAGCCATGTTTATTTTTACAAAAATAAATTGAGAAGCTTCAAACGCAGTGTGTAAAACTAACAAAGCATCAAAAGCACATTTCCTTTTTCAAAAATGACTAAGAAATAATTTTATCATGCCTTAAGTAGAGAAACTGGCTATAAAGCATCTATAAAAGCTAGATTATTTTCTTTAAGGTCAGAATAATTTTGTGATCACTAGTTCCAGTAAAGATGAAAAATATAATGAGGCTGAATGAAACTTCAGTACTTTAATGTTCAATCACAGAAACCACATGAAACTTCTTCCTTAAAAAAGAGAGCAGAATTTCATGCACTATTTCACTTGGCATAGTACAACATATTTGCTGTCAGCAAAGGATTTTTTCAAAGAAGAAAAAGGAAAAGAAACTGTTTCCATTCATACAGCATTGCCCAACTGATTAGAAGTATCAGACACTGGCAGTTGTCTCTTGACTGTAAGCAACTGTGATAGATTCAGCTCCTAAAGACTGCTATATAGCATTCCTAAAAACTCATCTGAAATCCAGCAGACCTTCAAAAATTATATCTGTTTCACATTACCTAATCTGATTATTTTGTCAACAAAATTGATACTTATGGGCTAAAATTACAACACATAGGAAAGCTTTAATGTAAAACAAATCCTAAAACGCTGATAATGGGAATGCTTGAAAAGATTTGCAAATATATAAACACCTTGTTATATACATTAGGAAAAAGGTGAGGCTCAATGCAATGAACTAATCATCAAAAACACTAATCTTCCTCAGGACAAGTCTATTCTTACAAGGACTTAAGCCAGCTGGCTGAAATGTATTTAATATCTTACCCAACCACAAAGATTCATTCAAGATCATGAATTCACTGATTGTAAGGTAAGATTCTTTTTTTTTTTTCTCCAAGTTGCATTTTCAAATAAGAATTATACCTGAATACCTTCAGCAGACTTTTATTTCGAATACAGCTCTCACAAAAGCCATGGCAAAGAGTGTATATGCTATGGTCAGCATACTGTCATCATTTGATGTGAGCTTCTTCTCTACGTAATAAAATTTATTCTGTTATTAAGTTTGTTTAGGGAAGCTGCTCTTTAAATCATCACAAGGGAACTAATTTCCTACAATACTAGAACTTTCAATCATCAAAAATCTCCAAATCATTCTTCTCGTTCTGATTTCAAAAAGTATCTCAAAGATTTGTATAGTACAACTACAGCTATATTCAACACAAAAACTAGTTGCACTGATCATATATAGTGTAGTTCACTCTTTTATTTCAATCTGTTCAAATAATATCATACAATGAGTTCAGTATAAAACATTATGGTGCTTATGCAAATAAACAGACTCCCACACTAAGGTTAGAGCTCCACAATACATCGCACACACCCGCTCGCAGCTTGTCCTCACACTGAAAAGTAGATCAAAATGGACTAAAAACCTTATAACTGTACCCCGCTGATTTTATTGATGTGGTGCACAATATAAAAAAAATAAATTCAAAGGAATCTTGAGTTGCCAATACTGACAACAGCACCTACAACTTCCCACTGCTGGGGCACAGCATCCTGAAATTTTATAGCTTTTCGTCAGACAAAAAGAAGCCTGTGTTTTGTAAGCTAAGTCTGACACAATAAGCACCACAACACCAACCCTCTACTGCTAACCCATACCTCATTGCAAGTTCAAGGGAATTTAGCTGTGGTTAAATATTTTTAAGGTTGAAAGTGCCTTCCATTCTTTATCAAGTACCTACAGAAACACTGGGCACAAAATGAGTCAAAGTATCACACCTTTATGGACATCAGCTACTATGTCCCACTGACTTTCTTAGGTTAATTTCCAGCACCTTCTGACTGACCTGAAGTTGGTAATTTCATAAGCATTTATTTTAGACCAGTATTTAAACTCACCCCACTTCATGTACTTTGAGAATGTTTACCTTAATTTATTAATGACAATTCCAAAAAATAGCTAAAAGCAAATAGTAAAGCTTATATAGTAGTACGTTATCCATATGGTATCAGCTAAAATAGTCTAAGTTTTCAAAATAATGCACTCGAGTCTCAGATTTGTGAAAAACTGAAGTTATATACTTATGTGTGGGTTTGTTGTTTGAGGTTTAATTAAATCACAGTTATAAAACCGAAACTGAGTAACAGCACAGATATAAGGATATATTGCATAAATGCTAACAGCAAGTCCTTTGAATAAATGCAAATACACCTGCAGCATTTTTCTGGCCACTGAACAAGCTCTTAGGACATATGTCAGAGTGAAGATGGCTCCTGGCACACATTTGGTAGTACTGTACACCAAAGCAAATCTTTCAAAGTTATCCCACTCTTATTATCATGGCCAGGAATATACCGTGTCCATTTGGTTTTGTGAGCAAACCCCCCTTTTTGCTATAGGGCTTTATGACTAATTTTAAATTATGCTTCAGTTTTCGTCAAGGTAACTTTCAGAAATTCAAAAATACATGATGAAATTCATACATTTGCCAAAATAAGACAGCTCTTCAGACAGCACAGGGTTAAAAAAAATTAAAATTGGCAAACTTTATTGCTCCCAAACATACAAAATGCATGTGATGCATCAGTTCCTTAATATAACAATGAGTTAAATTTTATTATCATTTGTATCTCATTTGTGAGACTCTTTGAACAAAATGTCCTCTTTTTTTACACCATCTTGCTACCCCACTAGTGTGCTTAGCTTTAGAAATTGTAGGGTTTGAGCCCAAAACCCATGGTGAGAAGGAGCAGAGTATATTTTCTGACAGATACTCTGTGAGCTAATCAGGGTTTGGTGCCTCAAAGCTTGATGGCTCTGATCTAATATGCTGATTTCTCCTCTACTCCCTCAGCTACATTTGTAAAACTTAATCTGCTTTTTGAGAGCTTGTGTTTGAACCCACAAACCCTTCTTCTCATGGAAGTACCCCAATCATCACCACGCTATTCTGGACAGAAATGTCTGAAGTGTGCTGTTACACCAGGGTGGCTAAACCAATCTAACAGCTAACTATGAAATTTCTTATGTTCCAATCCCTTTCCTTGCATCCATCCTATCTTTTAGTAAACCTGTTCAGTTCACTAATTTGGCATAAAACCATTTATTTTTTTTTCTAAGATTAGTGAATTAAGCCAGTTCATAAAGGGCTGGAGAAAAGTTTTGCAGCCAGCAAGACAGGGGGACAACCAGGTCAAGACTGTGGAAAAAGATAACAAGAAAAAAAGACTGATTTCCAGAAGTCACCAGTTTTTTAACTCTACCAGCTTAAGTCAATTTATCCTGCCACACCAAACCTTCTCATTCAGCTGTTGATGCTCCTCCAGTTTGCATAGATAGATCAACACTTTCTAGCCCAAAGACCAGAAATCAGGCATACCTGCTGTCAGGTAAATGCACCTGTCTAAGCTAAACAGCCTCCCTAAAACAAATATCTCTACTGCCCAGTAACTACTGCCATCTCCTGCTTCTCTCCTACTGAGTGTGAAGAATCTCTGTATACCCCAAACAGTTGTTTCCAAACCATAACCCATGGTTGATAGCCATGGTTAAGTGGTGTATAGCTACTCTGGCAGAACTGCATCATACTCCATAACTGTAAACTCCTAAAATTCACCAGGTTATAGCAGTAGCCAGCAAGAAAGTTTTGTATTGAGGGGGAACACCCTCAGAAACTTATGGACACACCTAGTGATAAAGCTTGCCTGGCCTGTGTCCTTGTGCATGAAATGAAGAAAACACCCACTACAGTTTATGGCCAAAGCAAGCCTCAGTCCATGGCCTCAGTGGTACTGCTCTCATCTTCAGCCAGTGAGGCTGGTCGCCATGAACACCAAATACTTAATACAGTTCAAACTAGATACTACAGCAGTTATGGAAGTTTTTGTAAGTCTTTCCGCAAAGAGGAAAAGAACAACAACAGCAACTTCAGTATTTTGGTTCAAATTGAGCTGCCTGCTTTCTATTATTTTTGGATTTCTTGCCAAGCATCTTTTTTCCCTCCTTTACGCCAACTCACCAGCAACTCACTGTGTAATTCATGAAGCAACAGTTTCTTTATCACATAATCTCCCCAAATGTGAAATACTTACCTTCAGTGGCAGTTACAACACAGAAACAAAGACTTATACATTAATCCCTGAATTTCTGACTCAAAAAGAATGCACAAATACAAGGTTAAAATTAAATAATTCTACTAAAGTTACTAAAAAATAAGGTAGCCCATACTATGCATATGTATTTATATATAGATATACACACACGCATATATATAAAACTATAAAATATATGCTATTTATCTCTGCTATACAATAGATAGCACATATATATATAAATTACTACTGAGTTGTTCAAAAAAATCAAGCCAGCTCTGATTTTATGACTAAATTTCATGAGTCATTTTCTTCTTTGATTCTAGGATCTTTCTGTAGGCACCCCCAAAAATGAGAGAATTGCTTGTTTCTGCTGAACATAAATGGAATAAACTGCATCTCTCACTAGAGAGAGAATATTTTAATAGTTTCAAGTCTTCCTGAAGTGCAAGTGGAAGCAAATGGAAAAGATGCATATCTACAGCCTAGTGCAACTGCAGTTCACAACTTTCACCAAGTAATGCTCTTATGCAAGGTAGGGTGCAAAGAAACCATCACACCTCTTCAGAGCACCCTCAACACTCCCACACCACATTTCCATCCTCCTCTATTTCCCAGACTCCTGACCCACCTCATCTGCTCCTTGAATCACGAGTACTCCTCCCTTCAGCCACTTTTTGGGAAGCTAAGGGCCTTTCACATGATTGCTACCCAACTGGTTTGTAACTAGGCGGGCCAGTTTTACTGCTGCCTTAATGACTGCAAATAAGACAACTGAATTTTCCAGTTTTCTGAGTGGCCACTACAACAGGGGCTGTGTGGAAACACGGATGCACACACCTGGCCACAGCCCTACAGGTTCCCAGCCCTTGCACTGTATCTGTGCAGTACCCTTGGCATGGTTGATGCCACCACACACACACAGGGCATCTGAGCATGCAACCAATAATTTTCAGATGTGCTTTTCTTTTTAATAACTGGCCAGTTGGCATGCTTAACTCCATTTTTCTCCTCTTGCAGGACAATCAGCCTCCCATTCCTATCCATAGCCTGCAAGAGGTTTTGTAAATCATCCTTTGGTAATATTAGGGCTTCCCACATCAAATTTCTTCTTCGTCTTCTTTCATCCCACTTCCCATGCACCCCAAATCCTCATTCCAATATATCTTTCTTCTGTGCAGGAGGCAGGTCTTTCAGAGAGCCAACCTTTTGAGCTGCTCTAGGAGGATGGGTAGAGAGGAAGCCGAGGATATTATCCTGGAAGGTGTTAACGGCTATCATCAAATGATTCTTTGATCTCCAAGCAATTACAGAGCTGGGCCTGCTAACCAGATGCAAGGGGCTCCCCTCTTTTCCCTCTTCTTCCTTCTGCATACCAGACGGACAGAAATGCCATCAACTTGAGAGCAAGGGCCCATAAACCAATTATGGGTTTATTTTGAATTCAAAAAGAAGAAAAGGACTATTTTGCTTTCATAAGAGTTGTCAGAAATGAGTCTGCAAACTCTGAAAGAGACTTTGGTAACAACTCCTGTCTGCTTAAAAGCGGTCTGAATATATGCAATTTGAATGCTGAAGTTTAACAACCTTTAAGGTTCTTAGAAGTTCTTATCACAATCATATATAACAAAGAATTCTTTTAAAGCATATGAGATTGTTTTAGCTTTCTACTAATTAGTACTGCTTTTATTATATAGGGCAAGAAAATGACATTTTTTCCCTAAAGTGGCAGTGAACAGCCAATTCAGTAAGGTGCATTTTTGTTTTCTGTGACAGGGCAGTGGAAAAATCTCTTCCATTTATTAGGTCTACAGAGAACAAAGCTGGCCAGGTGTCAAGTCTGCTTTGTAAAAGCCCAGATCTATTCAGCCATGTGTAGATTCCATAATTCTTTACAACCTGTTACCAGTATCAAATTCACAAAAGATGAAACTTTGGTGTCTTCCAACGAATGTTACTGCAACCCTTTTTAAAAGGGAGCAAAACCTGAACTGACAGTTCAATACAAGGAAAAGAATAACCAAGCAGTGGCAGTGCCAAATTAAATTCTTCTTAAAATCAAAGATATCTCCCCCCCACACACCTCCAGATGAGCTTTGCATAAAGATATAAAACAAGGTCTCCTACAATGGTGGATGAGCAAGCTGGATAACTATTTAAATTTTAATAACTGCTCCAAGCCTCACTGTTGTGCGCCTATGCTACTTAAAGTGCCAGTTTCACCACCTCACTCGTGATTGCAGGGTAGCCAGAACTTGCCATGGGGCAGACAGAGCAAGGCCTTAAGCTGAAAGGGTACTGATGGCAACCTGATATAGAAGAATGATTTTTTTCTCTAGAAGGATAGATAGGGCTTTCAGGAAGGAAAGAAAACCTACCATGGTGAAGTGATTGACTTGCTTTTAGCTACAACAAATGTGGATTCCTAGATGGCTTTGATGAAATGATTAAAATGTTCTTCCTTGGTAAAAAGGTACTTTGCACATCAAATCAGGTGCACACTGTATTACAACCAGGGAAAAATATTAAACTTCAGTTTTCAGTAAACACACACATCACATTCTTCCGTTTTCTAGAGCAGAAGTTATTAATAACAGCACAAACAACAATTCTGAACTTCAGACTTTAAAATTGACAGAAATAATAATTCTATTCAACTGAAATATGCCTGCTAAACTCACGGCCCCGTATCTGTCTGTAGTGAGAGCACTTGCTTAAACTGTTCCGTTTTTTGACCAATGGATTCTATTGCATTCTTTACGATAAAAAAGAACTGCAAACTAACTCACATATGTTTCCCACATTACTAAGGGCTGTAAATAATTAATTACAAGTAATTCTTGTGAAACATTAGGTACACTTTACATAAGCTAAAGGTCTAGTGCCCTCAATCAGTACTACGTTTGCAACGCTGCAAAAATGCATCTGACACACACATGAACATCAGCAGTCTTAACAACATCCTTCCATGCAAGTTACATATACTTATCAATTCAAATAAACATGCAAACATGCACATGATTTTCTTCAAAGTTTAATAAAATCTGCAGGGTCTTTAGGTCTCCTGAAAGTAGGTGTGATTTTTATCACCACCACATAAACAGTCCTCTTTAATACTCCTCACAATGCAGTCTGCAGATCACAGGAGTGCAGAGACTCTGAGCTTAGTTTTATTTGCACAAAAGCACAGGGAACATTATACAGCACTGTTTCTTGCATGGAGGAGAGCAAATCTGTACTCCTCACACACAGATTTGCCACAATTCAAACTTTAACCATAATTTGCAAAGAGCTTGAGGGCCAGGATTAAAAATTTTAGAAGTAAACAAAGCCACCATTTCTGAATACAACACAGAAATATTTCAGCACCGTTTCAGGAGTACAGTGTACAAAAGTGGCCTTTTAGAAGCCTGCTGCAAAACATTCAAACTCTCCTAATCTTTGTCCCTCACTTGAAGCAAAACAGCTTTGTGTTGCCTCTAAAAATAGGGAAGGAGTAGTGGGGGATGGGAAGGGGAGAGAATAAGAGGATAAGTGGGAGTAAGAACTGATACACCACGCTGACATTGATCTACAAAAAGACCAGTGAATCGTATTCTTAGACTATGGCTTTCCTATCAAAGTCAAGCACATACACAATTATCAAATAAAAAGGTCATCCTGTACTTTTTGTTTTGTACATGCATATGCAAAGGAAAAAAGGAAAAGTGTTGTTTCATCTGTTACCAAAACCATCATTCTGCAGTCAACACTTTAAATGAAATACAGGCCAAAGGATTAGTCAGAACAGATTCATGGAAAAAAACAAAGGAAATCTGCATGCAAATACTAGCCTACCACTTAACTAAATCCAGGAATGAATCCTGCTTAATTGAGTACCTCGGAATACTGCCCTATAAGGGTCCCTGAAATGGCTCCCATTCACCCCAGCTCCAGAGCAGCTAGCAGCAACTTTAGTAGCTACTGCCCTGGAGAAAATAAATGATACTAACACCATCACTGAAGCAGTAACTTAAGTATTCTTATTAATAGATGTGTCAGAAATATGGTCCATATGTGTTCTAAGTCTTAAGAAGATTATGTTCATATTTTTTTGGGGAAGAAGCAGACAGGGACCTAGCAGGAAAGGCTATTGGGAAATCTACAGGAAAGGCTATTGAGCTCAAGGAAAGGCTGTTGCAGAGCTATTGCCCAGCTGGGAAAGTCAAGTTATTTGAAAGCTATGGTGTAACAAAGAAGCCAAGAGAGTCAGCCAGACATGCTTGTCGCAGAAACATTCTGGTGTCATGATGAGCCAGAGGCTGGCTGCTGGACAGGCATTAGCACAGAGCATCACCAATGCAGCATCTTAGGCCTGGCCCAGAGAGGCAGAAGCAGCAACCCAATGCTTTCCATGTCTTAACATTAGTCTAATCTCAGCTAGGGTTTTGCATGAGTAAATATGACTCTAGGAGTTTTTTTTCAGAGGGTTATTTTTAAATATCTGACCATATGAGCTTCCTTGGAATAGGAAAAAAGGGGAAGCAAAACTCAATAGTCATTACATGTATGTTTAAATATAACATTAAAAAACCCACAAGACATTTAAACTGACTAGAAATGTTCACTTTCATTTTAATTTTAAAGCTGGCAATGGACCTGGACCCAGAAAAGGTTATATTCTGACTGAGATGCAGCAGTGTGGAGTTTCTAAACCAGTCTTTAAAACAGTTCAGAAGAGGGAGAAAGAAAACTTTTCTCAAAATCTCTCACTTAGAAAAGTAGCAATTTAGGTTTAAGTCCTTCTTCAGAGATGTGCTAAAGTCACCCAGAGCTAGAAGAGAAAGCTCAAGTAGGAATGGCAACACTAGAAGAGAAAGCTAAAGTAAGAACGGCAACAGTAGTAAGCACACAAGAGAGTGTGGCTGTACAGAGTTCAGTTAACAGCAGCAACATTAACAAATAAGGTCAGGGAGTTTTACCTTGAGTTTTCTCAATACTGCTTTCCCTGTAAAAAGCATCGGCCCTAATGCCAAAAAGTCACTTGTAAGTCTTTATCTATTTCTGTTCCAAAATATAGATGCAAGCACAACTAGTTATAGGTAAATCACCTCAAAAGAGGCAGTGAGATGCTCAGAGAACACCTGGTCACAAGCATCAAGGATTATCAAGAGTCAATGCTGAGACCCTGAATGTAACCACACCTAAAGGGACATTTTGGAAATACTGATTTAACAACTGTATTTTTCCTGTAGTACTTGTTAATATATTTAGGATTAAATTCTATAACACTACCTAAAATTACAAAGCAAGCAGCTGCTTGAAAACATGCTTTCATTATATAAAGTATTTGTGTATCAATGTCAAATCAGCTGTCCCTTACTGTTTACATGGGATTTTTTTGGCTGACACTATCAATAATGCATAAAATATTTTCATAGTTCTGCCATCATGCTGATTAATTATCCATTTGCTGAAGTTGTTCTGAGCAAAATTAGTTCATTAATTACACAAAATTGTCTTTTTTAACAGAGTGT
Source organism: Forpus xanthops (assembly GCA_032466535.1). Lineage (NCBI taxonomy): Eukaryota > Metazoa > Chordata > Aves > Psittaciformes > Psittacidae > Forpus > Forpus xanthops. Next base: position 54,714 of record JASSUY010000287.1, on the reverse strand, counting down.
TTTGGCAATGGAACTGTAAAATTTGACAATGGAACAGCAAAGTCTAAATATTAAAATTACATTATACGGTCTCTATACATGCCAGTATTCACCACTGAAAGTATAGGACTTCTTCCAGTGTGCACATTACCTTTCATGGTCACTGCAATTGCTTACTCCCTCATCTTCTCTTGGTTTTCCACCTTCAGACTTTTAGATCATTAGAACAAACTGATAATTTTGTTTCAAGGAGAAAAACACCAGAAAGAGCTAACTCCAAGTGATACTGGTTAATACTTCCATATTTACTGATTTTAATCTTTGGATATTTGACACATTTTAACTTACTATGAGCACATCTAGATTTCTGAGACTGCAGAGCTTCCCTTCACACGGCAGAGCACAACAAAAAAAACTGCGCTGTCTTAGACTGGTTTCCTTTCTGCTACATACAAATAAACCATCTATTTGAGATGATCTGATAAATCACTTCTGGGTGTGCACAAGTACTGCAGCTAATGAAGTTTTTGGTGGCTTATTAGAGGTGGAAGCAAGAGGTACATAGACTTCTAACCAAACTCTGTGTTGCCATACAAATCTTTCCCACTATGGCCATTCTTAAATTTTCATTTCAGTTCCAAAACAGCAATTTTCTTTCTGAGCTTGTAAGATTTTTCTCAAAGTATGTAAAAGAAAAAGAAAAAAAGGAAAGGAAGGGAAAAGGAAAATACAAAAATTCACAACCACTAACAAAACAAAAACCAGCATGAGCACTCACACAAGATGTATAAATGTGTGCACCTAGCCTACAGAGACAGAATAAACCTCCCTATAACCACACTCTTGAGTATTAACAAGTTCTGTACTTAGTTGTATTTTCAATACCACTACGGGTCCTCATTATGGCACAGAACCCTTCTTCCCAGAGAGTGAATGTATTTTGGGTCCCATCACCCAAATGAAAGCAACCAACTGAGGCTGACGGGAATGAAATTAAACATTTCATGCTTACTATTGAGGACTTGGGGTTCCAACCATAAATGAGATTTCTTCAGAGTTTTTTTATCCCTTGGTATTTCTAACCAATTACAAGATAATAGTTAATTTGCCATGAGTGCAACTGAGTATCTGCAGGAGACTAAAGCCATTAAAACCATCTGCAGACAGCAAGTGGAAGTCAGTGATCCTACAGCTACAGCTTTCTGCTGTCAACTTTGTATCTTGAAAGAGACACTGCTTCCTTTCCAGTCATATAAAAAACTTTTCAGCATTCAACAGTCCAGTTATAAAACCACAAGTGGAAAAAGCATGAAAAACCCTCACAAAATCCCTTTGCACCATTAAAAACAGATTTCATGTGATAATAAGGGTTATCATTTTATTCACTTTGTTTTCATATTAGTATACTATTCCAGAAAAGTACACAAGAAAAGAAAATCAAGCTCTTCAGTTAGGACCTAACTTAACTTGCCTGATCACATCAAGCGTCCTCACATGAATTAATTATAATGCATTTAACCACATACGTGCCTTTTTCTAACTATGCTACCCTCTGTGCTTCACTACAATATTCATTCTGTTCAATATTTTGTCTCATTCTGTTCAATATTTTGTCTCATTTTCATTGTCCAGTGCATGACTGCGCACACCATTTATTGCGGTAGTCAGAAGCATTTGGTGTTGAGTATTACTTTCACAAGAGAACTTTCTATTAAGCTTATCAGTAAGTTGACCTGCTTCACTTATAGCGTCATTTGAGTTTAGGATGACCATTATGCCTGCTTCCAGCATGAGCAATAGGCAGTATATAAATGTAGGTGGCTATTATGGAAACTTAGGCCCTTATTTTCCACACTTAGGAAATGAATTTATTTAAATATTCAAAGCACATCATCTCCTGACTCAAAGCACGGCTTCTCCTTGAGAAGACTGAGTGCTCAGCATCTTTGCAAATCAGCCCAGAGATGGGCACATGCAAGAAGATGCGTATTTAGTGCCAACCACCTAAAAAGCTGAGTGACATGAGAGCATTAAAAACTTGGTAAAGATGGAAGCAAATGAAAATCAGATTTCATATTCACATTGAGATCTGTTGTCGTAAATTATAAATGTTACTATAAATGTTACCCTAACAGTACATCTTAAAATATTACATTCTCCCATTCTTTACCCTTTTAGGTGGGTTGTCAGCTTTACAGGCCACAATTTTTATGCATTCACACGACATATATATGTATAAGCACATGTTTCTGCACGTTTATCTATCTTATATATAAACAGTGTTTATGTTACATATACATAAAAATATAAAATACTTCAGCCAAAATGTCACTTAAAATATTAATAAATCAGACTTTGGGGAGGGGGGACAGAGAAGATAATATTTTATAATTTATGTAAATGAAGCATCCATTTTGGATGCTCTGGAAAAGAATAAAGCATTCATTTTGGAAAAATGGGCATTTGATGAAAAAATTCTCAACTACATGTGAAATACATTAAAAATATACTGCAATGGCAACCTCTGATTCTTTGGCATCATATTTCTTGCCGAACTGCTCATTTATGGACTGCTAGCACAAGCTTCAATACAAATGGAATGTAATTAAACATCCCAAATTCAAGATGTCTGCGAACTAAAAATAATAAGCTCATTGAGGTCTCAAATGAAAAGCCAGATGTTATGAACTGGGGATTTCATACAATGATGCTTTCTACCTTCCCTTTTGGGTTCCCTTCATGCTATTAAGATGTGTAGTAAGCAAACACCTGATCACATTACAGAGCACAGATTAGCAAACTAGATCTACTGTGATCCAACAATCTTAGTGCAGGAAATAAAACTAAATGATTTTTTAATTAACCTTTGAAGTAGTGCTTTTCTTCATAGAAAGACACCTGACCTTGACTGAAAGTTGCTGTGAAATCAACTCCTGTATATGGCAGCGTAATGTTCTGCTGTTGTTACCCTTCCTATAAAAACTTGCATCTGTAGTTTTGAATTAAATTTGTCTAACCTTCCTGCCCCCGGATCTGCTTATGGATTTATTTGCTTAACCTATGGGCCTACTATTGCAGAACTGTTCATTGTGTAGGAGCACAGAGGCAGATGAAGGTCATGTCTTCCAACTTTGGCCTTGTCTTTTTGAAGAGAAGCACACCCAGGTTTCTCAGCTCTTCTCTGACTGGTTTAATCAGAAGATCTACTTGGAGCAGTTCCAATTTATGAACCCAACTTGTGGGTGCCAAACTAAATAATTACTGTAGCTTAATACAGAAATTATACAACATCCTGATGCTGCAATACATCTCTCCTCTGCTCTATGCCTCCTGTTTACATAACCACATTTGTATTAGTTCTTTTCGCCAGAAGTATTTGAGAACTCCTGGATTCAAGAGCCACCCTTCATTATTTTGTTTCTGGATTTAAAACACCGCATTTGACTGTATTAAAATGTACATGTTGTTAGCTTGCTACCACTTGTCAAGTGACCCATATGGCTCTGTAGTACTTGCTTGTTTTCTTCACTGTTCATAATTTCAAACACTTGTATATCATTTGCAGATTTTTTTCATACAAAGTTCCATTTCATATCACGAAACACCAAAGGGCATATGACCAAATAAGTAACTCTGTTCTGTGGGAAGCTGTTGCTCAATAATTCTCCATTTAGAACGCATTAATTAGCCAGTATTAACACAGCAGGTATGTATCACTTTGAGTCTGCCTTGTTCTGTATTTTTAAACTCTGTGCAACAGCAGCCCCAACTGTATGGTCCATGGGACCATCCAAAAATTTTTCCAGAATGAATGACAATTGTGGTTCCAAGTTCACCTTCAATACCACAGTACTCAAATCCTCATCGTTTGCCCTTTCTGCATATGCATTTCACTGTGCAGAATGACTGGAAGAAACATGCACAAATTGTGACAGCAAATGTGTTGCTATTTAGACTACAGTTAGCTCTCTCAAGGAGAAGAATGTCCTGATTCCTACTCTTTGTTCCAAAGTCTGTTTCTGTTTGTTTTGTTTTTTATGGCTCTGGGTTAAAAGAACAAAAGCAAAAAATACTCTTTAAAAGATAAGGGAAGATTGTACTGTCCTTGCACAGCTACTTCTGGGAGAGGAGGAGCTGGACAGCAACCTCTGCACTTAGTCACCTAAGGTTTATCTGAGCTCTGTTCTGGAACATACTGTATCATAGCATATTACACTAAAACTACTAATTGCTCCTCCAGATAAAATCAGAGATGATCATGTCAAATAAACTGTATTGTCTAGCATTAATTAAATTGTGCCGTTTTTAATTCCTGGTTAACCAAGTTCTTGGTCAGCCTTTTCAAGATTTTATCTAAGGTCAGAGACAGGCTGTTAAGTCTAGAATAAGCAGCTCATTCCTGCCCAAGACAATTTTAAACTTCTTCCAAGTATATCTGGATTTTCCACGTGTGACAAATTCCGGGGGTAGTGTTGGAATAACACAGAAAATTCAACAGAACTCTGCAGAAAATCCCATGAAGTTATGGCCAGAAGTTGGCAAACTAACCCTTCATGCCTAATGGCTCTGCTGTTTCATGGCCTGCTGAGCCAGGAAAGACAAGTGTTTCAGCATCAGCTCAGGATATCAAAAGACGGTCAGCTGTTCTGGGGTTTTGTTTGGTTAAAAAAAAAAAAAGGCAGCAAAATACATTCCTCATTTGCTGTATTGTTAATTGCTAAGTTAACTTTTCCGTTGCTTCTACTTTCTTCCAATCACAAGCTTCCAATTACAGATCTGCCTTTCCTCCTACACCCTTGATTTGTTACACACCATTTCCAAACTGACTCAATACTCTCCATAACATTCAAACTTTTAAACCATCACTTTCCTCTGTGGTGTGTTGGTTTGTTGTTGTGAGGTTTTTTAAGCCATTCTTTTTCAAAACATGTGGCTTATCATTTGTATATTTCACACTTTCTGCAGTGTAAAACGCATAAATATAAAAGTAGGTAAATATAAATTTGTGTAGATAGGGAGGAGGAAAAAAAAAATACCTAACTGGTTCAGACTTGATCATGCCTTGAAACTTGCAGCACTTTCAGCTGTGTGCTTCATCTTTCTTTATTTCACACAGTGGGATGTAATGCCTTTAATTCAGAGCAGGATGCAAAATGTCTTCTGTAAGGAAATTGCCATCTCTGTGTTTAGAACACTCAAAGTTACAGTACAACCAGAGGGAGACTTAGTATGTACGCCTCAGCTTGAAATCTCCCACAATAACTTCCTCTCCTCTTGCTCATCTCTTGGAGGGTCAATCGTTCTCATCTGTAGTGTGACTTTAGCAGATCTTCATCTTACACTCTGTCATAAACATTTAAAATCATGTCCCTGAGGGTTGCCTGAAAAATCACAGATAATTAATAACACCATTTCTGACAACGTCAGATGTCCTCAATACACTTAGGTCTGTTTCAGTTTTCCAATCATAAATGAGGTGGAAGGATTTTTCTGGTGGTGGTGGTTTGAGGGTTTGTGTTGTTTTGTCTGTTTTTCAAAGCTTATGTTCTGGAAGCAAACATTCCTCAGAGTAGATTTTGGGGTAAAACTTTATTTCATTTTCACTCATATTTTTCACACAAAGTATTCATTGAATTTGGAGTACTGCTTAGCACACTACCTTCAAATTCCCTTACAGCAAGAAATGAATCTTACAAGTCTCTTTTCATCAAAGATCTGAAAAGAAAGGTATAAAAATCTCTGATGGCTTTTTTTCCTAACTCCCATAGATTCCCCACCTAAAATACTATCAGTCATTAAGGTTTTTTTAAATCTCAGCAAGTGCCTTTTGATCATTGGATTGTTTTGTGTTATACAAGTTGTTCACTTCTTTAGTGCAGGAAAAAAACTAATCAGTGACTGTATACATAGTGAGGTTTTTCCCCTCCTTTTTTTGCTATATATTTATAACTTGGATCAGATGTCCACACTAGAAACAGCACTCTAAAAAGCCCACAGTGATTTCACAAGAGACGCCTTAACTTGATCCTTGGCTCATTTCCATCTAGCTGCCTTTTGGGGAAGAAAGTTCACTTCCTTCACCACCCTTCATTTTATTGGAATGGAAAGTGAACCAAAGGGAAACAGGAAGATTCCAACCACAACACAAAGGAAAAAGAAAAAAATCATCTCCAAATGAGAAGCAGAGATTGGCAAAACTGAGGATTACTTCAGGGGGTTTTCTGCAGCACAAGTTAATCACAGCTGTACTCAAATAAGTGCGATTATACAATTACCATCTGCATACAAACATGCAGGGCATGAGGACTCCATCACTGCTCAAAATTGAAGACGAGTATCGCTAAAGCCCTCCAAAATAATTTTACTTTGTTTTCAAAGAATCAGTGAATCCCTAAATTTTGCCAGCATCTTCTGTGGAATGTGGTCATAATTCCATAAAAATGTGGATGGTTGCTGATGGCATCAGTTAAGAACAAAAATGCTTTGGCTTGGAATGGCTGGCAACCTGCATCCCTGCTCACCAACTCCAGTGTATCTTACCCACCCCGGCCTGTTTCCATCATTACTCATGTACTAAATATCTGTCATGAATAAAAAAAAAACCTAAAAAAAAAAAAAACCTAAAAAAATAATAATAAAAAAAAAAACAAACCAAAAAAAAAACCCACACAAACAAACCACACAAAACCATTAAACTTTATTTTCCTTATTAATAAAGTGAATAAAACAGCAAAGCAGGACAATGGAATAATCTCAGTCCACACAGAACAAACAGAAGTCAGGCTGATGCCTTTCATTAAGGTGAGAGGAGAAAAAAAGAAAAATGAAGCTATGCTCTCAAAGTAGAAAAAAGACTAATTTAAAAAAGATGTTTGATTACAGAAGTTGTAAGACATTTTATATGTTTTCAATTTTTTTGAGAATTTAACAGAACTTTAACTAAAAGCAATTAATATCAGATTAATTTGCAATTTGACGTAAGGAATGCTTTAAATGAAAACCTTTCCAAGGCAGTGACAACGTTAGAAACAGATATTTTGCCGAAGAGGCTTCATCTCATCATGCAACAAACGAGTTTGAGTTAACAGAAAAGACAACACATTCACAGGCAAAGAAAATTCTGTTTCTTCCAGATTATCTAAACAAACAGATAACATTACAAATACGAAGCAGTAGTCTTATGGGAAAAAGCAAACAAACTCCTCATTAAAAAAATGTCCTTTGCTAAGCACTTCTACATACACTGGAAAAGTGACCAGCCTACTGATGCTATTATGCAACCCTTATATACATATATACATGTTGATTTTCATATACAGTGAGGAGTGATAAGACGCAATCAATGATCTAATTAGTATCAAGACTCAAGTCTTATGCACTTTCCCAGATACAGAAAATCAAGACATCATGTCACTGTACAAAAAAAAAGGGAAACAAAAGATTTAGATGAGCCTAGCTTCGTATACCAACTCTGACTGTGATGGTGGACTGATGCTTCCCAGAAAGCTGAAGCATCTTTGCCCTGCAATTGCACCTGAATATTCCTTCCCCACTATTATATATGGAAAGAAAACCTCTCTGCTCTGACACCTGGCCACAAACTACTTGAAAAGTCTTATTAGCCAAAAAAAATAAAAACATTTACATGGAGGATTACACTCAACTAAGACACACCTACAGAATGCCTTTGAAAGAGCCTACAAAGTAACATTAACAAATAAATGACTTTACAAGCCTGTTCTGAATGAACTTTTGTTCTGAAGCAACTTTAGTCCATCATCTCAGACTAGGCTTTGACTTTACTAGTAACAATGTCATGAACCTTTGAAATATAAATTTATCAGTTAATTCAACAAGAAAACAACAAATTGCTGACTTCAAACAGCCACCTTATTTAACGAAGATTGCTGAAGGTAAAGCTAATTGTAAAATAGTATGTGCTTGCTAAACAGTCATTCAACAAACACTATGACCAACAGATCTCACTTTCCTACACGTCTGTGCCATGAGGCTGACCAACTCTGTAAAACTCTTCCCATGCTCAAGATATTTATGAAATCACCCTTACGCCAGCTCCTTCGAGTCTCTCACTTTTTCTTCTTCAGTTAAGGTACTAATGAAATCTCTCTCCTTTACTTGACCTTCTGTTTTTATAAATGTCTCTGAGACATTTATTCCTCCTCCCTTCAAAATATTTGCCAATATATATTAAAAGGGCTAATAATTCAAAACTAACAAGTAAGACAGGCAGAAAGCTTAATCATAATCATTTTGTTTAATGCAAAACAACTTTAATAATTGAATATTTGAGTTTTATATGGTCCTTATTAGATCCTTCCTAGGAGAAAGGCATCTTGGTACATAAGCAAAGCATGGTAACTTTCATCACATTTGTGTTGTAACACCTGCAACTCTCAAAAGCTGATGAGAACAGAGAAATTGCTCTGAATCACAGAAAGCCTGAAATTCTGGAAGCACTCAGTTGAGGTTCTGCATTGCTTGGAAATTAAGAGTGATGTTGGAACTGCTACCTATTTTGACCTAATTAAGTCCTTACTAAAACTCTAGTGAAGACAAAGCAACTGTTCTTCCAAAAGTGCTAAACCTCACAAGTTAATGCTTAAGCTTCCCCCTAGGCTTTAACTCCATTAACTAGAGGTGTTAATTAGATTGAGTTAGGTAAATCAATCAGGATCACACCTTTAAAGCCTGGACTAGACAACGCCAAACCCTCATATATATTGCGTGGATAGATTTATTAGCATGCTTATTAGCATAACTGCCTAGAAAATATCCCACTAGGCTTGTAAGCATCAACGCCTATAAGGTGCAAGAATATAAACAGATTAAAGGTTTATTGCAACAAAAAGAAGTGATGACACTTACCTTGGGCTAAGTGAATACATCCCAGTTAAACTCAACATATACTTCTCCTTTAATTGCACATAGGCTACCATCTTTCAGTGTTACTTAAATGATAAATCTCTAGGTGTAATATCTGTAAATGACACCTTCAGCAAGGTATTATCTGGTACTGAGTTTGGCTTCTGAACACAATGGTAACTCCAAACACAGTCCTAGTGTATGGAATCACATCCATAGCACTGTGCATTCATTGCCAGACCAGCTAGATTTTTACTGAGGGATACTCTATTCTGTACACTTGACAAAAATAATGGCAAAGGGAAATATATTTAATAGGTTAAGAGTATGCACAGAAATCTGAGGTTTAACTGACAAACAAAAAATTGCTTGCACTCTACGAACACGATTTCCCTTACTCCAGATTAAATAAGACTCGAAAGATTCTAACAGAGAAGAAAGAGCAGCTCATTACTTCCGGAACATTTTAGTAACATAGAATCATAGAATAGTTAGGGTTGGAAAGGACCTCAAGATCATCTAGTTCCAACTCCCTGCCATGGGCAGGGACACCTCACACTAAACCATGCCACCCAAAGCTCTGTCCAACCCAGCCTTGAACACAGCCAGCAATGGAGCATTCACAACTTCCCTGGGCAACCCATTCCAGTGCCTCACCACCCTCACAGTAAAGAATTTCTTCCTCATAGTCAATCTAAACTTCCCCTGTTTAAGTTTGAACCCGTTACCCCTTGTCCTATCACTACAGTCCCTAATGAATAATCCCTCCCCAGCATCCCTATAGGCCCCCTTCTGATGCTGGAAGGCTGCCCATGTGAGTGAGTAGCTCTGGGGAGGGGCAGAGTAAGGGCCACGCAGGCAAAAGCCTATATTTTCCTTTTACTACAACTTCAGTTGCAAAAATCCCAGAACAGCAGCATGTAAGAGCACTGAGCACACAGAGTACTTCAGAGATTATTACAAGAGGGATTTACCAATTTAATATTTCTATTTTTTTTTAAAAAAAAGACAGAATTCCAGATTACCTTCCACACCAGGAGCTCTTCAGCTTTTTGAAGTTGAGCAGTTTTATTTGAGTTTATCACACAACTGGGAAATTTTGCTGCAAAAACTTTGAGCAGATTAAAATGCTGTGGTTTTTCTAGAGCTATCTTGCTGGAAACAGTCCTTACATTCATAGGCCTCTGAAGACGTTAAGCATGTGCCAAGTCTCTTATTTTAGGCTCATCTTCCATCTATCTCCCTTATAAAGACAAAGTTTTCCAAGTTTGAATCAATCCAAAGCACTGATTATATATGGAAAATATCATGCTGAAAGCCTAATTACCGAAAAACTATTAAATTGGTTTCCCTAAACTTTCGCAAAATAGTACAGACTATTAAAAATATAAAAGCAAAATCCCAAGTTCAGTTTCTCTCAACCAGTACTACCTCCTTTCAGATTCTGAACCAAGTGCAATAACCAGTCTTCACAGAGCTTAAGAAATGCATATTTTAAGAGTTTTCTAATTTCTTCCCTTATCCAACACGTAGTCCAAATACAGGTTTTATAGGAGATTTTTCAATGGACTGTGGTAGAATTACATCCTTATAGCTCTAAACTGATTGTTCTAAAATGTTGCATATATAATAATTTTCCTTCAAATCTGCTTCACATTAAAAAACATAGCAGTGCTCTAGCCAAAACCATAAAAAGAGTATTTCTACAAATTGTCTGTCTCTTAGGTGAGCTAAGGCAAGATACCAATTGTACGCATGTAGTGCCTCACAAACGATGTAACCAGCAGCAGAACTCCAGTCTTATCAGATTTGAATGCTTTCCTGAAGACAATATACCCAATTTTTCTTCCTATTGAATCTTTCTTGCCTAAGCAAGTCATGAAACTTTGGCTCATTAATGCCTAGATTTGATCTGACAATATTTGAAAATAGCCAGATTTTCTATCATCAGCTATAACTTCACCATTCCTATTCATGAAGCAAAATAGAACAGGATAAAAAGTGGAAAATAAAAACATTTAAAAGGTATTGTATTCACCACGTTGTTATATCTTTGCAGATTTAATATCACTTTAGAAAAAAAAAATAAGAGATGCTAACTATGCATACCTCATTCAATTAACAAGAGTTATCTATTTGTAATTCTTATAATCCAAAGCCTGGCAGATTTTGGGGCAGGTGCAAGGTGATCTGATATTTTAGCCTGGTTTTTAATATATCAGTCTACAAAGTAAACCACAAACCAGAAACATCACCCTCTCACACACGCACACCCCAGAAAAACCCCAAACTAAAACAAGAGCCTAAAAAATAATTCCATCCCTGCCTACAGCTGAAATATCCAACCCTTTATAAATTCCTCCTCTTCAATACGCAGAAATTGTGGTTGTAGCTAAAAAATGCTTTAGTCAACTGAAAACAAAAAAAAAAAACATTCAACCATAATTTTTAATTTGGCTGTATCTTTATGGCCAAACTTTGTTTGCAACCTTTACATGTCAACTGTTTCAAGCAGATGGGATATCAACATGGTGCTCAAAGGCCAAAAAACAGGTTTAAGGCCATAAAATGAAGAAAACTTCACTCTACTGAATCACAATTATGGTAGCGAGCACTTTCTAAAGATCATATCCAAGATAACTGAAAGACTTAAAACCTGAATAAACAATTACAGACTAGAAGGATAGGCATCTTGCCATTCTGCAGAACAGTCAGGGATATTAATTTTTCCAATCTACTTCCAAAAATCCAACTGTCACATTCCAACTCGCCCACTTTTCTAGCTTTTATCTGTGATTAATTCACCCTTTCGACATTTATAGCCACCTCACCAAATAATAACTCTACTTAATTTAATGTACTCTTTTATATGCAAAGTGTTGTTATATATTTTACAGAAGAAAAAATTTGAGTTCAGATGTTGGGGGCATCACTCCCTCTACAGGTGAATGTAGCTGGAAGAGCTATAAATCCCAGGATTTTTGCATCATTCAGGGAAGGTGGGGATACTAAATTTCCGAAGTCTTTCTTATATTAAAAGTTTATTTGAAAGGTTATTGTACAACCACTGTATCACTAAATAATTTCTCAAATCTCACTGTTGTCTAGTAAACCTGCAGAAAACAATGAAATTTTACCATGTATGCCAAAAGCAGACAAGTACACATTTCTGGTCTGTTCTCAGTTCTTTGCAGGATGATTCCCTATCTTGATGACAGCCAGAGGGGAAAGGCATGTTACAAGGGGATGCCATTGCTTATCACTCTCCCTCTGTACATTCTCTTTTTATTTCATTCTTCACTAAAACTAAAAATCATGAGGCTTTCTCAATAAGTTAAACCTGTTACAACTAGATGAACTTTTTCTGAGAAGAAATAAGAAACACACAAGAGGCGCTCCATGGAACTGACTGCACACACACCATAACAACAATCTGTTCAGGCATGCTTGAAAACCTACAGGTTTTGATCTTTCTGTTTACATCTTTAAACCAAAGGACAAGGCTTAGAACATGGAAGTGCACAACTATTTAAGAGTCAACATGGGGAGGCAGGAGTTAAATTGCGACTTCCATCATACAAACAACTATTACGTCCTTGGATCAGATGAAATGCATTTCTGCAGAGCTGAACTATCCATCTTGTCCTCTATAATCATGGTTGAGGAGCTGGTCCTTAACAAAGCTAGATAAAACAGGTCAGCATGTAATAAAGTTTCCAAGGTATATGATATTTGGTAGAGAGACCAGAGGTTAAGGAGGAGATTAAACTATGCTCTGAACCCAAGCAGCAACCCAAATAGATCCTTCCACAAGGCCTGTATTTCCACAGACAACTTTTTTCTTTGGACAGAGAATGAGTAAACCTACAGCCTTCCATAAACATCTAGCATACTACACAGGTATTTGATTTAAGAAGACATGTCAACTTCACTTCAGTAAAATAATCTTGGTTTTCAGTAAATACAGTCAAAATGAAATTTCTAAGACACACAAGGACTCTAATATTTCAGTTACTCACAAATCCAGAAACCTTTCTCCACTTCCCAAAGCCAGTTTTGCCCCACCGACATCACTGAAAACTTGGGAAAATGAGCCAAATTGGCAAGAACATCTCACAGCCTCTTCTTGCTCACAGTAAGAGCATCTGAGCTTGGCATAAACCAAGAGCACTTTATGGCAAACATTCTATTGTGTAAACATTTATGAATAATTTCTTTGTATTTAAATTAAAAATTCAATTCAAAATACAAGGCTGCATACCACAAGGGTTGTTTTAATTAGTGTAATGAAATTAATTCATGTTAAATGTCAGCCCATTTAACCCCACCAGAACCTGCGTGTACAACAGATTTTGAATAAAAATGCCATCAGACCACACTAGTGACAGAAGCCGTACCAAGCACCCTAGGAAATACAGAGAGGTCTTATTACAAAAAGATAGGTTTGGTTTTAGAAGTAGTATTTTGGCATGGGTAGGAGTGAATTAGCATTACAACAAGTGAATAAATTCATCTGAAAAACAAAAACTACAGCCATGTATTATTAGCAATGCTACATACCAAGTAGTTCCAGCAAAACTGTGTCACTTAAAACATAATCTTTGCATAATCCAGTCACACAGTTCCCAGAGGCTCAACCCACATTTCCTGATTTCTATAACAAAGAGTGTCACTAGCTACCAGCATCATCAGGAATGCAGTACTACAGTAACCATACTTAAAGAAACCTTTCATCTAGTTTGAGAAAAACAACAGCATGGTGGGACTGGTATGACAAGTTAATCAACTTTTAAGCTATTAAACATTAGCTTCAAACAAGACAGCTCAACCAGTAAGCACACGGTCATACATGTACAGTACCTGTGCTGAACTCAAGTTAATACCAGTATTAAATGTTCAGTTTAGTCTGCTTATTCAGATTCTTGACTTCAGTTTAGTCTGCTTATTCTAATTCTCTACTTCCTTTTGTTTTCATTTGATTCATATATCAAGTTATGCATAATTTTGTTTGATTTAGCTGCTAAACCAAAGTCTCAAATGACGTTTTCCTTGCTACACAACTCTACCACTGGATTTTTACATAGACATGGATTCAAAATTCATTTTACTAATAAACTGCTGCTCAAACAAAACTGTGCTCTGTTGGGTTGAGTTTTGACTTTTCTATGTCTTATCTTGTTCTGCAAGTTGTGTTTAGCTGTTGATTTTAATAAAGCATTAAAATGTGTGTATAGAGTCAGTTGAGTCTTACAACTCCTACTAATCTCATTTAATTCCTTACATTCCTGTATGTAATTTTGCTATGCCACAGCCAGTCTAGCTGCAATAGGAGCCAAGAGCTCTGTATACAGACCCTCTGTCTCTTCCTATTGCATTCTCTGCCATCTTAATATGTTTTATTAAAGCAATACTTCTGCTTATACTTTTACCTTAGCTTGTCCTTACATCGCCTTTTTCATAAGGTAGATACCTAGAACAACATGCATGGATGAGGAACACACTGATATAAACAAATAAAGTCCCTTAAGCTCCTCATTTAAAACACATGAAAATTATACAGTATTAAAAAGAAAAATGGGAAAAACTAAAAATACATTCAGCTGCTGAAGAATATTGCTCCTGCTTCACCTGACTGGATGCAATATAGGCTGGGGGATTCAAGAACTGTCTTCCAGGAACCCCACAGTTAACTTGCCTGGAACATAACCTCCACTTCCAACACTGCTCAGACGACTAACACTTCTCATTACGTATCCAGGTTGGCTTGTGGTACTGCCATCGATTTCTTTACAACACAAGTACTGAGTTTCTAGAGATCACAGATTAAATAATAGAGATTATCCTGTTGCAGTTATCTGTAATTTGTTCACATATATGTTGATTATATTGGCCAGGCTGGTGAAATAAAACCACTTGCTATTCCACTGCATGATTGAGAAGCACTGTGCTCAGTTCAGCCAAATAAAAGCATTGAAGGTGGTACTGCTGGCAAAGAACTTAATTTTCTTTACATGCAATTCCTTCTCTGTTTTGTTTACCAGTGGTGTTGCTATGAATAGCTGCATCAGTAAAATCTGCAACCTTCAGGAAATTACCTTCTAAACCCCTTTTGTTTAAGGAGTTAAGATTGATTACAAACATTTACATCTCTGCTTAGCTTCACAGAAATAGAAAGAAAATAACCTGAAAAATAATTTAAGTATTGTTTTCAGAAATCCTGATTATTTTTATTTTTAATGCATTTTGAAATGAAAACTGGAAAGCTCCTCAGTGGCACTTTTCTCATTACCTTGCCTTTTTTTTTCCTCTTAAATGATTCTTCAGTCTCTGAACAGCAACTACGCTTAGTCACTGAAGGCGTCTGCTAGAGGAGATTAAGACAGTTCCAGTCTTACCCTGATTAAATCTATACACACCAAACAAATTAACTTTAATTACAAAGTTATCAAATGTATTTGTCTTTACAATTTTAATAAACCTTTTGCATTTCAACATGGATACCTAGAGAAGCAAAACATGCAAAACTGCAACATACCTGCCAGTTGCAAATTTTGACCCAACTGGCCCATGTCCATCATGGCTGAAAAAGAGAGAACGTCATAACAGATATCTGAGAAGCGAAAATCAGGAGCAGGCAACTCAGACATCCTATAGCTCTCTCTTTTAATATATGTCTCAATTGTTCTCAAAGACCCTGTTTAGAATTAAAGCCTCCCTGTTCTGTGAGCTGCACAAACATAAGGTGACAGACTCTCTCCTGCAAGGTTTACCAGGTAAGTTAATGGCACCCTGCAGGGGTTCCCTATTATTCTCAAGACTGCTGTTTACAGGGTAGTTAAGAATCTGGTTAGAAATTCTGGAGGTTTGGAAAAATACTGTAATCTTCTAGCATACCTCACCATAATTCTTTGTCCAGCAGTTAAGTACATAATACGTACACACTAGAATGAAGACATCTAACTACCAACAAATGCATTATGCCTAAAAGCTTCAGAAACAGTGATACTTGAACCCTGTAATTTCAGGACTTGCTTTTAAAAGACTGAAGTTTCTAGCAACTTCAGAACATTTATTTGCCAAAGTTGAATTTGGCCCAGTGTGAGCCAGGCCACTGAGATGAAAATGACAGGCATACCCAAAAACATCAAATCACAGTATCTTTTCAACACAGTCTCAGTGTCAAACAGCAACAATGAAAAAAAAGACATAAAACAAAGACCTATTGAGGTCAATGGGACATTTCAAATAACACTGCTATGTACTTTCTAATGAGACTTGTAGTAACCCTTATACTCAACTGCCTAACTCCTTTCATCATAAATGATCTTGAAACCTTTTCAAGCAGAAGTGCTTACACCTCAGTGGTTTATAGTATACCTTTGATATTCAGCAGAGGAATCCCCATGGGCTATATAACTGTTTTCATTTTGTCCCATGAAATTCCTTTCACTTTTGGATGATGTATAAGCTGTTAAATTCCAAATTTTTCACCTCTCTTGCATTCCTGCGAATTTTTTGGCAGCACACCACAGTCATAACCAGGAGTAATAAAGCTGGGTTCACTTCACCACCAAAGCAGAGACAGAATTGCCAGAACCATTTTGACTGGTCAGCAGA
This sequence comes from Forpus xanthops, assembly GCA_032466535.1. Lineage (NCBI taxonomy): Eukaryota > Metazoa > Chordata > Aves > Psittaciformes > Psittacidae > Forpus > Forpus xanthops. The sequence continues at coordinate 38,235 of JASSUY010000287.1, read as the reverse complement.
AAACTCTTTCCTCTTGCATCTTCTCAATTTCTCTTCCAAAAGTCACTACGTAGGTCAGAAGAACCCTTACCTCCAATCATGACACAGTGATACTAAAAAAACCAGACTCAGCACACAACTACAGCAGCCAGTAATTCACAAGGAAGTTATTATCTTTCTTACCATCTTAAGTCCTGAACAAGGCAAAAGACTGCATGTCCAGTCATGACCAGAATTTTTCTTGCCCATCCATCCTACCAAAGACTGATGGCAGACAATTGTGTAGCTCAGTTGAATAATCTAAAACATCACCTCTGCTGTTCAAAATTACAACCTTATTATTTCTCAGAAATTAAGCCCAGGAATGTTCCTGCACAAGTTATCAGAGAACATAATTAAGGTTACACACTCAAGACTTTGAAACATGGGAAATAGTAGCTTGATAATTATCAGTGTTGCTTTGGATATTCTACAGTGTCATGCAAATGCATTCTGATTTTTTACTCATGTAATACCATTCTTTCATTATCATCTTTACTGTAAAGAAAAACAATATACAAATGTCTGAAAAGGGCAAGTGAGTACAGCAAGCAAATACAAGCAGACCAGGACACTCCCACTGTAGCAACTTCCAGATGAAGAACATATCTCATTCAAAAACTCAGTTCATTACCATAGGAAGATTTCCCCTGGTAATGTGTTGTTTTTCCTCAAGATGCCAGACACTGTGTTGGTATTGAGAAAAAACAGCTTTGCTTTGGGGAACCTTGAACTCTGAATTCCCTTTCCCCCTGCCCTGCTGCTTCAGAACAGAGAAGTATAGAACAAAGTTTTATGCTACAAGAGAGCTCACATATGACAGTATTACCAGGATACAAACTACATTCTTCTGCATCAAAAGGAAGGACATAGATTGCTTCACCACACTTTGAATTAAGAATAAGGCACAGCCCTCATTCATAGCTGAAGATTTCAACTGATCCTTACTCAGGAAAGCTCAGAGCTGCAACTGCTACCCAAACCAGAGAGATAATCATAAAGGGGCCAATAGTCTGAAATTTTCTTCTTGTTGCTTCAAATTACATGGAGTTATATCTGTCATCTAACCGTATCCCCAAATCAGGGAAACTGTGATATTACCAAAGAATCACAAAATGACTGAGGTTGGACAGAACCCCTGGAGGTCATCCAAGTCCAACCCCCTGCTCAAAGCAGGTCAGCTAGAGTGGGCTATGTTCAAGTGGGTCTTCAATATTTCCAGGGATAGAGACTCCACAACCTTTCAGGGTAATGACCAAATTGTATGCCGTTTTTCATATATGATAAGCCCATTCAAACACTGTATTTGGGCATCTGTGCCCTGCTGTGCTTTGGAACATGAAAGATTCATCCAACTTCATAGAATTTTACATTCGTCAAAGACACTTGAAAGAAACTGGCTTTCCCGAGCACAGTCACCAGACTCTCCAAGCAAGACTTCTTCCCAACTCTACTTATATTCATATAATCTATCTACAGGCTAGAGTTCAGTGGCTCTGTATGGCTTCATTAAAACATTCAAAGTGTTTACACTTTTAAAAAACTGGTAACTGCTATCTGTCCTTCTATGCAATTCTAGAAGGAAGACATACCTGACACAGTTCATATTATGTACATTAATAAGAATAGCTGAACAAGACTTGATTACCTTCATAGGCCACTTGTGGAATACCAAAGAAAATGAAGATCTTCCCGCATGATATCCATGGTATCTCAACAAGAACTTCCAGAAAGCTTGAGGAAGTCCTGGCTGAAGTAATGAGGCATAGCCTTAGCAAACAAGATGGTGGAATCTTCATAGACCCTCCAAAGATAACTGATTTTGCTTCAGATGGAACTGACAAGAAGATAAGGAAAAAGACTTACCGTTTGCAAAGTAGACGAGTTCAGTCCTGTGCTCCATCACAACTTCTTATAAGAATAAGAAAGGAAACCAGGAAGACTTCTCAAAGTAAATAATCTTAAACAAGGACATTTCTTCAAGGGATGCCTAAGTGAAAGACGAAATCTGCCAAGACGAAAAAGTACTGCTTTTCTATTATGCCAGACTCAAAATAGATGGAGAAAAAATAACCTTGGTGGAAGATTTCAGCTCTGCATCAGACATCAAGCAGTCCTGGTAGAAGAAAACAACATCTTCACCAAGAAGTAGCAGTATGTCAACACTAACTCTGTACTAACAGTCATACTTTGACTCACTCGAAGATGAAGGATTCAGTACTGACTCCAACGTATGTAAACCTCCAGCCTTAACCTCCCAGAACTGATGTAACTTTGACACAGGAGGTGTGCCTGCTTAGAGAAACCCTCATGAAATCTCTTATCCCCCTATTTAGCTAGCTCTGTGAAACAAGTAATGCTGGGCCACACCTGGGAATCTTTGATCTTTCCTGCTTCAGGGAGGAGTCACCACCAGCCCAGACAGATGGATCAAGTGGGTCAGAGCATTTCTTCATGGTATGAAGTTTCTTTCAATCAATAGATCTTCTGTCTTCTGGAGCTGGCTCCTGTAACCAGAACTTGTGACAGAGCCAACTTCAAAGCACAAGTCTGCTACTGAGACAGCAACTGCAAGTCACAGCAGCTCTTCATGAGCTTTTCCATTAAGAATCATCTTAAGATAGGTATCGCACGCTTCCCACAAAATCTCCATTAAGAGTTTAGAAAAGGAGAGTTGGGGGGAGTGGAATGCTAGAAAACAGGCCCCCTGAATGACTGTCATACAGCAAAAGGCATTTCAAAGACCAAATGCCTTGTTTTCAACTACCCTGCTTCTTTAGGGTTTCCCCAAGGCCACCAACAAGACAGGACCTGTTTGCTCTGCTGATAATGAGATACAAAAATCAGGTGCAGACAGAGAGCAACCTCAAGCACACAGACAACCTCAAGCACCTCAGAAGCACACAAGTTCACATAGCAAGAAGTACAGCCTGGGCAGCTCAAGAGACAGCAGTTGCTAGGAAAAGAGTCTGAGGGGCAAAACATACATGTGGACATTCTCAGGCTAAGCTCCTACTGACTGCCATCAAACACAGATGGTACCAAGAAACAAAACCAAACCCCAATGCCTCACATCTTGGTAAAACCCAAAGAGCTTAGCTAGAATTTCTCTAGCAAAAGTGACTCCTAATTCCCTTCAGGTAAAAAGGAGAGCACAGTTGTAACAGAAGGGTAGCCGATGCTGCTTCATGTGCTGTATCTTTATTGGAAGGCAAAGCACACATACCCTGGGCAGCTGCACACATCTGGTATTCTGCATGTGCAGCTACCATGGGCAATCTGGGCACACACCCAGCGTGCAAGGTTTCAACTCAACAAGAACACAATGAAATAATTACATAACAAGAAACGGCCTTTAAAAATCAAAGCCAAAAGCCACTAGATTCAAGAGGTCTGCTAATGTCACAGAAACAGCACCACAGTTACACTAAAAAACACCAGCTTTGATTCACTGCTGCTGTTTTCAAGTATTTATAGTCTTCTTGATGAAATACATGTAAGAAACTATCAACTAAAACCTGAAAGCTGTAAGTATAAAAGCAACACAGACTTTTTTCAACCCAATTTCAGCACAGGAGTTACAACTAGGTGATCTTTAAGATCCATTCCAAAGCAAACCATTCTATGATCCTATAAATTTAATCATATTAACTTTTTTCAGTTGCTGGTTGCAATTCTGCAATTGCACTTTGTTAATTATCCCAGTTAGTTCGTCCCTAATAAATAATAAAATAAATAATGGGCTTGCACAGATTCCTTTAAAGGCTGAACCAAGGAAAAAAAAAAAACATAGCAAGCTTAACATCCAGCTCAGGAGACAGACCTATTTAACAAAGCATATGTACTCAGTTAAACGTTACATAAAAGTTTTCTTCAAAACAAAAAAAGGGCATGTATTTAGTCACTGTTCTCAAAATCACAGTCACAAAAAGTCCGTATGTGGAAATTTATTGTGATTTTCAAATGATTCCACATGTACACTTACTCAAGTGCAAAAACTTAAATTTTTCAGTACAGCTGATCAAAAATGAAAAAAAGCTGGGGAAAAAAAAATGCAGTAATAACGGAAGATTTGTCTAAGAAAATCATGACAGACAGTGTTAAGATTTTTACAGTATTAACACTATTAAAATGCATTTTCATGTTGCAGCCAAAAGAATTACATCATAGGCCTACAAATAAATGTCAAAAGTCAGCAGTTTCCCAAATGGTGGTCCAAAAGGCCATGGTAGGCGCATGGTCCTATTCGGAGTGTTTTCCCTACAAGTCTCTATTAGAAGTGCATGGTGGTCTTAAATATATTGACAGAGCAGAGCTTTTCCACTGCTAAAAATTTCTGGAAAGCCCCAGCTCAGTTCAGGATTAAAAAAAATATGTTTCAGAAGTCAACAGTTAACCTTTCCTTTCATACCCATTTAACACCCATTAGAGGTTCTATAGAAACGGTACTTGAGTCAAAACTAGTAATTATTTAATAGTGTTTTCAAACATATTCAAGTTATTCTGGCAAATTGGTGTCTTTGGAGCCATGTTCTTTATTTATAGTGTGAAATGCAGAGGGTGCTCATACTAATCAATTATATAACCCTTTTTGCACATGAAAAGCAAATATAAATTCTCCAGGTTTTTCAAGACCTGAAGGCCTTCTCATTAATTAGCCTTATAAGCCAATTAAAAGACGCTTTTTGAGCATCACTCAGACAATGCTTTGTTTAAATAACTACTAAGGAAATACCATTCTAGTCAATATTTAAATTTATAGTTTCAATGACTCACTGGAATTTTACAGCAGTATTTACTATCCTTGGCAAGCAAATCAGAAACATCATTTTATTCCTTAAGTAGATCACTTTGATCACAAAAGTGATCATATAAACCAAGATTTGCAAGAAATAGACCGGCTGTCATCTACCTAAAGTCAAATATGACACACAACTGCAGGAACTAGTTGGAAAGTTATCATTCACTTGAGCCAAGCCCATGCACAGGAGCAGTTTCTGCCCACTGCAGAAATCGAGGACTCAGAATCTGTTCCATATCATGTATTTTTGCACTAAGCTGGCACAACAGCCTTTCAGGTTGACATAATGCTCATTTGAATGTGACATGGATCTATATACACTCCAGTGTGTAGTGGACCACAGTATTATGCATGGCTGATAAATAAGCCCATGTTAAAGGGTCCATCTTCAGAAACAGCAAAACAAAAATACTTCAAATACAACATGTTCTGCTAGTATTTCACATTCGGAACCTATCAATAGTGAAAGTGAACTCAAGGCAAGCTTGTTACAAAGATACAGATCTGCAAGGAGAGGAAAGGATGTCTGTTTAGTCTCACTCACCTCCAGATGGGATTAAGGGACTTGAAATTGCTAAGAATTTCACTATTATTATTGTTATTAAATTTATTATGGCCTCATAATAACTACATTCTGGTAATAATAGTACTGCTTCAGAATTTAGCTTCTCATCTTCTTCATATCTACTAAGTTTACTTTTTACTTTGTCCACCTGATAAAAAGCCAACCCACTTTGCCAAATATATATATAAGATTGGCAGTAAGTAGGTATGTATGTTACAGACTATATTTTCTACAGAATAATCAGGTTTACATTGTACTGTAAAAAGTATGATTTTTTCTTCTTCACTCTGCTGTATTGCAACCTAATGTTTTTTTCTGTCTATAACTTGGTTGGCACTTATGTAGTCTTGTGACATACAAAATGCTGATGCATACCACCTGCACCAACCTTTGCACACATGCACAGTCTACCCAAAACCAAAGCCACAAAATAGGAATAAAGCTGTATTTTTTTCCTAACAAGTTTCAGAAAGTATTTATTCAAGGTCATTTTTTTTTAATTCCTGTCACGGCAACTCTTTCAAAGTCAGTCAGAATGTTTGCTGTTATCACCTTTACAGGCTGCTAAACACTTTCAGGGTACAAAGTCAAAAATTCTGTGGAATGCTGCTCTGTGTACTCTGCCACTGCCAACACAACTTCCCTAGGTAACACATGCACCATGCAAACACAAGCTATAACTGCAGAGTTACAGGTCTGTGCTTCTAAGTTTTGTTAACAGAACACACAGTAGGTTCCACTTTACCATGCAAAGCATCTTCTTTTGTGTTTTCTACAACCACAGCATGTGCTAAGTCAGCGCATCCCTTCAGTGCAGCCAAGAAGGTTTAAAAGATAATGTGGGATGTCAAGAAATCAGAGGATTTGTGCAGAATTTAATGGAAAAGAGAACAGTGTTTCTCTGTTCTGTGATACAGTGAAGAGGCATGCCAGCAGCCCCTCAGTTCTAGTAAAGTCTTTGCAAAAAAGGAAATTTTTTTCTTTTCCCCCAAAAAACATTCTTCCAAGTAGTATTATTCTTCATGAACATTGTGCTTTCATTGATTTATCCTGTTAGTAAACAAATATATATGGTATCATATTTATTTCTACTCCTTGGCACACACATGCAGTAAATCTCAGTTCTTGAAGCAAGTCTTCTTGTTAAGTAGGATTTCAAATAATAGCCGGTAACATTCGGCTTTGTCTTCTATGTTAAAAAGTTAATGCAACATATGCTAAAACTTAAAATGACAGAGTACTGGCTGAGGATTCCTGCAAAATCCAAACTTTGCTTCATAACACTCAGAAAAGCCCAAAATGGGAGAACAAGCAGCCTCCTGATTAAATGAGCCCTCTTCCAGGGCAACACATCCCATGTCTGACAAACTCTGCAATATACACAGGGGAAACTGGCAAAGATTGCTTAACATCCTAAAGATCAATAACTTTTCACAGGCACCATGACCTAGGAAACTAAGCATGGAAATGTAAGTCAGCAACTCCAGTTTAATACTGGCGCAGAAACAAACATGCATCTTCCTGGTTTCTTAAATGAGAAAGACTGATGCAGAGTTATAATTACAGAAGTATTTCAAAGTTCTCTGAAGAAATACATATGTCACAGTAAAGCACAGAAGTTTCTCAGGTAAGAAACCATTGCTGCTTCCAGTTTCAGGATTTTTAGAGATAAATAAATAAAAATTAAAATGGGATACGCTGTCTCTTTCATAAAAGAAAGCATTTCTCTAGTGCTTCGATTAGCTCAGCGAACAGAACATATCTCCAAAGGGTCATTCTTCCAAGAAAAAAAAAAAGAATGAATATGCCAAAATAAATAAAAGCTTACACAAAATGACATTGTATGATAGGGCATTAGAAACGTGGAAAACTAAAGCAACAGCTCCAACTGTCAAACTTACCATTCATATTTAAAAGATGGCATGATTTTGTTTTCTTTCTGTAAAGCAACAGTATAAAACGTGTACTAAAGTCCTCTAAAAAGCTAACTCCGCAAGGCAAAATTTCAGTTACAGATCATTATCAGACTTTTTTTCTTCTGGCTTATCTTAAAATAACTAATGAAAGATTTTATGAAACACTGTGTAAAACATCATGAGAGAAGGACCATACAAACAAATTTTAAGACCATTTCCCCTTGCAGTCATTCAGAACACAAAACCCCCCCACAGATAGCTTTATATCAGGCCTGAAAATGTCTTGCATATATACTGGAGGCACCCTTGGAATTCATTAATTCTTGGAAATTCCTCATTAAGAGGGCTGAAAAAAACCTTAATTGGCTGACAAGTTTATTTTTTTGTTTTCTAGTCATAGTACAATATCTTCATGTCACAAAAATCCTAATGCTTTAAAAAAAACCCCTCAAGTACAACCTTTTATCAGTATGTGTGCTCAAAATGGCACCAGAAACAAACACTATCACACCCATGATTTATAATTAAAGAAAATATTCTTCTTATCTAGTTCACTGCTAGAAAGAACTGAACTGCTAGAACAGGCAGTTCTGCAGCAAAGCTGAGTACCATCCTGACCTCTCAACTCTAGAAGCCTCATTCATTAAGGTTTTCTACAGGAACATACAAACCCAACAGTGATTAAATAAAAAGGAGGGGTTAAAAAACTAAAAGAGGAAGTATCCAAGGCTGCAGCCTAAACTTAGTTTTAAAGTGAAAGCAAGTTAAAATAGTTCTGAAGTACTTCTGACAGCAAGCACAAAATGTTAACCACATGATCAGCTGAAATATATACCTGGTTTGGCTGAGGTCTTTCCCTCTCAGTATTGCTGACTTCTGCCCAAGAGTTAATTAAAGTAAGCTGGCCATATCTATCAAAAGTACAAAAAATATATAGTAACTGTAGCTTAAGCTGAAGACAGGTAAATTTGTATTAATTTACAGAAGTAAGTCTTCTTTTTAACCCTGTAAACAAATGTTCTAATCAGCAAGCAAAGGTAAATCATTTTCAAACCTGCATGTACCCAAATACACAAGTGGAAAGAAAGGAGATGCAGTAAAACCTGTTCTAACATGCTGTACATTAGAAATCTGACTCTCATATTTCATAGGAGCCAAAGTAAAATAAAGATGCAATGAAAAGCAGGTTAAGAACAAGGTAGAACAAAAACCATACAAAGCTTCCACGTATCATGGTATTGAGGAAACACATTAAAACACATTTTTGTAGTTTAAAAAGGTCAAAAAGAAAATTCCCGGAGGATTTATTCTTAATTCTGTCTTTAACACACACATACACACACAAGCCCTTCACATATGTCCTTGAATTTTAAATTAAACATACCTTCCCTAAAGATCATGAAATTGGCAGTATCAGACACAAATGTTTGGCTAACGCAAGATAACTAAACCAAACATCCATAATTCTGCACAAAAGTTAAAATGTTAGAAAAATAAATAGACTCACGAATAGTAACAGTTTACCACGAGGATTTGAATTTTATATATGGCAGTCTTCTGAAATTACGGAGCTGAAGAGCAATAGCATAATGAAAAATTCCAACAAAAAGTAATTTCAAACGCAACCAAATGCACGGAAAAACTGCCTGTCCATTTGTGTACAGCCCATTCAAAGCTAGCTTTGCAATCACAGCTATTTGTAGGATGACAGGTAATTATTTACGCACAAGTTTCAGAAGCAAAGATGGACGCAACATACAGTTAAGGCTGGTGAATGAAAGGCAGCTGAAGCCTGTGCTGATACCTTCCAAAGCATTCCCTATGTGAAAAGCCACTTCCACAAGAATTCCCACTAGTTTACAACAGCGGAGGAATCATCCACGACAGCTGGGCTGAGATTTTACTCTGCTGTTGGTGGGATTACATTCCTACCGACAAAACCTGTTGACATTAACGTTGGGTAGTAGAACTGGCACTAGAATAAAAACCATTCTGCATATCCATCCAACATTTTTTCACTGCTGACAGCACTTGAATGGCCCAAGAACTATGTTTAGAAGTTTAAGTACAAGACAAATTTCATAAAATGTGACCAAGGAAAGAAGTCTTATACTCTGCCTTACAGAAAGCTGATGTTTTATTTGCTTTTTGTTGGTACCATAAGCCAGTGGTACTTTGTCACTGTTTTTGAAGTCATCCACTCTTTTCTCCTTTACTTTCCAGTTCCTAGAAAATGTATAAATGCCAGGCCCAAATGTTTCAGGACTCATTTTACTCTAAGGCCATTCCTTAATGGGACAAGCTTACACATGTGGCTAACTGCTATACTAAGGAACAGAATTAGTGTCTGAAAACTGATCAACATCTACATCACCATTGAATAGAATAACTGAAATTACTGCACCATCATTCATCGATAGGCCCACAATCAACTCCAAACATCACTCACGTGGTACATGAGAACAAAAACGAGGCTTTAAAAACTCAGTTGTTTTTCTAACAGGGTTGTCACTGTTGCAAGACGTGACCTGGAAAGCTTATGAGGTGCAACTGAGCACTTACTCAGCTGGAAGTAATAGAGTGATACTTTCACAAGAGCCTTTAAAAACCAAGTGTGCAAGTGATGTGACACCGTAAGACAGAAAAAGGACAGGAAAATAATGTGTAGAGCAGAAGAATTAAACACATTTATGTGAAAAGTAAAACTGTTACTCTGAAGGGCTTTTTCTCATTTTTTCATTTTCTCATTTTTGTGTGGTAATAACTGCATATTTTTGTAACATCCATTTCTGTATTACACTTGGGATACAGCTAAACACTCATTTAGTTCGTAGAACAGCACCAGATGCAACAGTCCTATCTTTCCACTTCTGTCAGAGTTTATGACACTTTATTTACTTGGTTGCTTGAACCACAAGAGCCTGGACTTCTAACTTCTTCTACTGACCAAATCCCGAGATATACAGAATGTGTATAAACACTTAATTCACATAATTGTGTTGAAACAAGGCCATACATGTCCATACTAAAACAAACACAGACATTCATGACTATTGAAATCATCATTTTAGCTCTCAACTTAGGAGATTTGGGAGCAGAAACCTTAGGATATACTCGCACATGAAAAATAAAGAGTACGTGTTAATTTAGATTTTCCTGGCTATTACTGATGTAAACAGTGCAACACAAATTTATGTACTTTGAGATTGCAATATGTTAACATAAAACATGTCCTTAAAGGATGGTTATAAAAATATCCATCATAGTATTTGTAGTCAAATACACAAATTAATATATTTACAACTGAGCTAACATGCCATAAGTTTCCTTGCCAAAAACATTCATCACTTGAGTAGAATAAACAAGTATCTTATGTTTTTAAAGCTTTCGGCTGTTCAAATGTCTCATTTTATTTCCCTTCCACATTCACTTGCTTCTTTGCATTTATCTCCATGATTATGTTATATTAAAATGCACATAAGTTCTGCGTTTGGTAAACGGGAGATGAGAGATTTTTCATAAAACTAGAATTCTGAATGGTGTTCAAATGTATGCATATAATATTACTGGTTTTGTAATGCTGGCACAAATTAGGTCTTATTCATTTTTATGGTTTCTGTTACCAAAGGGAAACAAAGAATGAGAGTGCTCCATTTGGTTTCTTTAATACAGAAAAATGAAAAGTATCAGAAGTACAATTCAAAGTGATGCTCATTTGAAAGCTGAGAAGAAATATTTGCAAAAAAAGAGAAGTGTTAACATTTCAAGCTATTATTTGAAAGCTCTTAAGGGAGAAGTTGGGAGAGGGAAGGACAGGATTATAGCAATGACGTTACAAACATAGTCTTATAAAGTACAGTGGAGCAAAACAAGTGTGAGTAGGTGGTAGGACATTATGTAAAAGGAAATACATAACTGAGTCAACGATTACATTTACTGTTTTAAAAATACCCATGAAATTTTGTTTCATCATCTAAAGCAGACTTTAGTGAATTCCCTCATCATTTTAATGCTGTAAGCATGGGTCTTTCTTCCACCATTGTGTTTTCTCCAGAATTAAATCTCATTTGGAAAAGGATCGTAAACTTGACAGGGTAAAAGCAATGGCACCTGGTTTCTGTTCCTTTCCATGCATCTTTTCACCACAAGGAAGTGAGAAGAGGGCACCGCTGATACTGCATACTGCTTAATATTGGACTAGCAGTACTCTGATTTTCTAAAAGACAGAATTTTTCAAAACCCAGTAACTTACCAAAACCAGTTCCTTTGCAAGAACATTCCATTTTGAAGAGTATTGTTGAGTAGCAGTCAGGATGAATCTGAGGGAGGGTAAGAGTATCACTCTGAGACAACCCACTGAACATTACATAGTACTTACTACAGATGTTTAAAACCCTAAGTTGAACTGGACAAGTTGGCAATTTTACAACTGGAATCCCTGTCATCACAGGAAGAAAGCATAGCACCAGCTATTTGTTACTTCAGAATCCCTTCCAAGCAGCCCGCGAAAACCTTCTGAAATCTCATCCTCACGTGTAACAAGTATATATCAAATGTGTCACAACTTGTGAGAAAGGGAAAATAAAAATCTGGCTTAGCCCTGCTTAACTTCTGACACTTCTTAAAGTCCTAAACCATGTTTCTTACCCTTCACTCCCATTTCCTAAGATACTCCCACAAACAGGGGCTGACAGATGGTGTGAGTATACAGCAGGAGCTATGGGACCATTAAAGGACTCTGTTTTTTAGTTCCTCCTTGGGAGACACTTCCCAGACGCATTAGGAAACCAAGTGTCAGAAGGGCCAAACCCAAGAGACAACTCAAGCTTCAGGAGTACTTCACTTGTTTGTCAAGGATTCAGAGACTGGCATAAAGTAACATATATCATGAGAAACTAGCTGAGTCAGTGAAAAAACTTAAATTATACACTTGATTATGGATAATAGAACTCTGTCTGCTCCTTAAAGCACCATTACAACAGTTTCCCAAGAGCCATCATAAGGCAATGAAAGAAAAATCCAGCGTTAAGCTTCTCAGGTGGTCAAAAGCTTCTCTAAGAGAATAGTATGCTTTCAACTCCTTTCTACAAAGCCTAAAGATTGGTTGAACATTTTTAGGTCATGTTTTTTGTAAGCTTTTACTTTCTGCACAGCAATTTAAATTACAAGTACATTTTGTGGTAAAATTTTAATCTACTGAAATATAAATGTGCATAAAAGAAAGACAATTAAGCTTCATCTGCAAAAAAAATATTAAAGCTGCCAATATAAAATGCACACATGAAAAATTAAGCCTATAAAAATACATAATGAGAGACATCTGCACAAATGTCAGTTTTTGCATGCTTGTTTTGTCAGCTGTCAAATCATGGTAATACACTATGGTAAAAGGCATACTGACAGCAACATTCTGGTATTTTGGAGAACAATCATAAAATACATGCAGCTATAAGAAAATATCTGCATTGCTACCAAAGTAAATGAACAGGGCTGGTGGTCTTCAAAAAAAAACAGTAATGCTTAATGCTTCTGACTCTCAAATGGGAGTCTGTGTGGGAGAGGTCCCAGGTAATTTCTCTCCCACATAAAGCAAAAAGTTACATGGAACTAGATGACATTAAGGTCCTTTCCAACCCTAACTATTCTGTGATTCTATGATTTCTGAGCAATTGCGCATGCAATCCTTTATTGTAGTTAAATACTGTTCCAATACAGCAAATTACATAGGATCAAGAAATGCTATTCATTATTTGCATGCTCTTGTCAATCAAAAAAGTCTTTAAATATATGTAAGAGGGAAAAAAGAAACTGTCCAATAATTTCCTGCTTAGTTTCATCCAAAATAAATCAATTATTTTGATATGTTTTACCAATTTAAAAAGCCAGTGTTTTCCCTCCATGTAAAACACAAGTTCCAGATACAGCTTGCACCTGTACATATGAAGCACCAAAACCCGAAACACTTCATGATGTGGCTCTGTTACTGACTTCCTATGATCCACTCAGACAAACAAGAAGGAGTTAGGAGGAAAACTAAAACATTATGTTGATACAGGTTTTGAATTTAATACATTTCTTTACCAAGCAGCAACTGAGCAGTAATACCATGGGACAAAAAAAAAATCCTAATTGTCTGAGAGGATGCTACATACCTGAAGATTTTATATAGCATTATAGTCATCATCTCCTGGAAACCAAGGGAGCAGTAGTAATAAGAGTTAGTCATAAAGACTGCAACCTAGTTTCCTGTTAAATATATAATCATGCTGCAACAAAAACACATTACTTTTAAATAACCATTCCTTAAAAAGCATGCCTGAATTTTTTTCTGCTATAGTCAGGAAGCTAAATCAGGCTCGCATTTATTCACATGCCAGGCACACTGTGCCATTTTACTTTTAATGCTGAGGAAGGTGAATGAAGAAAGTTTTTCTGGAAAGAAAGTTTATTTCCCATTCAATTGGCATGTGTTTGTTACCTTTTGTTTCTTCTTTTGTAAAGTTTTCTTCTTCATAACATTAAGGAAGAAATCAAGTTTTAGCCTTTCTTATACTAACTCTGTAGTGAGAAAGAGAGGAGAAGACAGATGAAACAAAAGGGATGAAACTAAGACTCTTGGCTATCAGAGACATTGCAACAGGCACTGGACTTGGTGGGCCCTGCTGGTAGCTGGATGGGCTTTTATGGGGAAACCCCACTATGAAAAATTTATTAGGTGTCATTTTTGCAAGATAAACTGAAGCAAAGCCATCACAGAGTTCAGAACTAAGGAAACCTAGGTTAAAGCTGGCGTACAATCATGCTGAAGAACCTCTGGAGAAAGTAACAAGACATTGTGCTTTCCTGAAGTACAGCCGGCCTCACCAAAGGCATCAGACCTGATCAACAGCATCTTCTACCTCACAGAACTCTCTGATGAATGCAAAGGTGGACAGTTACAACTTGAGTTTGTGACATTTCTCTATACCACGTTACCATTCAGAGAAGTTTGTCTTCAACCCTTTTTATTGAGTAACACTTAAAATAGACTACACATAAATATCACTGCTTTCACTCATACAAATAGGAATGAAGCACGTAAGAAAAAGTTCTCATAGTAGTTTATGTCTACAATCACTTGTGCCAAAAGATATATACATACACATATACCTCACTCTTTTCAGTGAGTTTTTGTTATCACCAAGACTATTAAAATGGAGCTTTCCACATGAGCAGTAGCTCAGTGAAATATCACTGCCATTTCAAATGCTTTCTGTATAATATCAAATACTGCCAAGATACTTAATCAGATTGATTATCTGAGGCTGAAACAAACAACTTGCAGCACTGACAGGCAAAATCATTATGTTAAACATGAGGAAGGACAAATGAAGGCCTGCAGTGCCCCACTGCCAGAGAACACCGTAGATTTTCTTACTGCCTCTACCTTGAAAATCAACAGAGACTTATAAAAAATAATGGATGTTAACATATGGCATTATGGCTAGCCCATAGATGAAAAAATAAGACTACAACTATCAGCAATAACTTTAATTTAGTACAATGAAAGGATCTGTAATCTGCATATTCAACCTAAATTCCTCTATGTAAGGTTTTTCACACTTTAAAGGAGTTCTAAATTTTAATTACTCATATATCTCAGGATTATGCTAATATTGTACATTATTTATATCAATACATTTTGAAGCATATAATGTCTCGATACAGTTTATCTAATGATTTTTAATATAAAAGTCTGAAGCTTCACAGTTTCTCTTCATTGAGCAGTGTTTCAATCTCCAGCTGACAAGCAGAAAGAGTAAGGCACGTGGAAATCCAGTTTGACAAACACACCGACACCTCTGCACTTGACCGACTTTGTGCCCTCGGTCATCCATAATTTTGCTCTCCCACAGTGATTTTCCAATGCCAAGTCAGAGTTGTCAACAGGTAAGTTCTTTTTTCACTGACAGTGAAAGAAGTCATCTACTTAACCATATATTTTCTTGCAACCGTAGAAGAGCAGTTTCTTTGGGGCAGTGAAAGGAAGCAGCAAACACACACGCTAGCCTGCAAATATACATAGAATCAGACTGTTTTGTCTCTGTCACCATCATGAGTTTCATTTCCTTTGGAAAGCAGACTGAAAACAAAGAAGGTAAAGAACAGGCATAAATATGTAGCTATAGGATTCATGTATTCTCACACCTTTTTATCTCTCCTACTCAGTTCTCAGTAATTTTTGGTCAGCCTTCCCTGTTTCACTGTACCAATCATCAAAGAGAAGCTCGGCAAACATTTTGGCATCCATGTAATTCCTGTAGAAACACCAGGAAGTATAATCCTCTCAAAACAAGGATCCTAGGGAACTAGGGAAGCAGTATTTTGGCTTTTTACCAACCATTTTACAGCAAAGGTAATTAGTAAGTTACATACCATTGTAATCACACTAGCACAAATCCAGCTTTCCTCACCACTTGCTCTCTCCTAATGATGCCAAGATCGTGACAGGCTTACTTAGCATGGTTATTGTTTCCAGTTTCAAACTCTTATACTTAATTAAGTTTCAGCTCTAGAAGATCCATCTTAAACAGCCAAACAAGCCAAAAATACCCCAAACCTCATTACTTCACCCTTTTTTCCCCTTCACTATAGCAACAATGCATGAGAAACGCTTCAGGAGGATTGTGTTAAATGGCTAAGATTTGGTTAAGTGCATGTATTAAGCTACTTTTGAAATAAATTACACAGAATAACATACATTTCAGTAGCAGAAAGTATCCAGATCCTAGTTGGTCTTTTCATATCAAGAGAGAATTACATATATCAGGAGCAAAAGCCTGTGACAAAAGTCTTACAAAAAATAAAAGATGACTAATCGGTTGTGTTTCATGCATACTAGGTTCAGTCTTCCATCACCTGACAAACCGGAAGATCTGCCTCTCTCTCTTGTACAAAGACCTATTGCCTTTTTGTATCAAGAAGTATCTGATGTTTGCAACTGCTTACAAAGTTTTATATAATACATAATAACACATGTCCCTCCCTCCTCCATGGAATTCCAAGATTTCCATTCAAATCCAGAAAGAAGAGCTGAAAAGACTGGGACAGTGATCAGCATTTCAATACTTCTTTCAAGAACCAACAGGAAATTATAACTAATGAAAAATTCCAAATATTATTAATACAGGAAAATATGTCCAGCTTTGACAACCAACTCAGTCATGGAATAAACACTTCCATCTTCAGTAGCCGCTAAAACAAACACTCTTTTACAGGCTTTGACAGAGAACAGAATTCATTTCCCCTTTACAGCTGCGCTGCTTCAAAGTCAGTTAAACATCAATGTGACAGCCTTACTTGAGAGAGCTCAGACATATACTATATTATCTTAGCTGGACATGAGCAGAAAGCAGAGACTGTGAAGGCAAAGTAGCAGGGGGGAGAGAGGGAAATCAAGATTGTTTTCCTTAAACACCTTTTGAAGCATTCACCTTAGTTGTTGCCAGAGAGTTATTTTTTCTTGTTCATTTATTCTGTATTTAAAGATCCAGCTAACACAAACTGCACAGGTCTGAAGGCAAAAAGTTCACTAGGATAGAGCTCGTTCGTGCCCAGATACTGCATGGTTACCAACTTCTCACTCTGCAATACACTACGCTTCAACCAATGAAACTCAGTTGAGTTGAAACTGAGCTATTATTGACGCTTACAAGTTAAACTTTTTTATTTGCAGCTAGCCATCACCCTACTGATTTTCTTATTAATATCTAGAAGAGACACAGCTAAGGTTCTTACCATAATTTCTGCAAAGAACTTTTCTGTACAATCCCTACCTCAAGACCATTGTGATGCTAAATATATCTTAATTTCACACAGAGCAACAAGCACAGTCATAAGTACTTAATAGTAAGCAGGAAGGATTATTGGCCAGATGTCAAGCTGACCCTAACAATGTGTACAGGCCACTAAATTGAGCATCTTGAACAAAAAAATAGTCACCAGATAACTGTAGCAGCCATTTGCAAAAAGCAGTCAAGAGTATTTCCTGACATTCTGTAGAAACCTGACTGCTCACATGATGATGGCTCTGCTTACTTCCAGATGTTTAATTGTATTAAAGAAAACTAAAAATACATCAATCCATGCTCTTACTACTGGTTTCCCATTAAAGAAGTTGTTGCTGCCATTGGGGAAAATGACATGATCACAAAGACATCTGATGAATTACCTACCTAAACTGCTAATGGAGGATTTGCTTAGTGTCAAGTTTTTCATGGCAAATGATCCCAACTCAGAAAAAATACCCTACAATACTGAAGAAGTTTTCCATTACGACTTTGAAAACATTTATCACTTCTCTATGCATGCAAAAACCAAAAACAAGAAACACAGAAAAAAGAAAATGCCAAAACAATCCCAAAAGCAAAAAAAACCAAAAAAATTCTGTATCTCTTCCTTTATTCTTAGCGGTATCTTGTACATAAATGCAAAAAAGAAAATATATTTGGAATACAGCCCAAACCAACAATCTACTATTAATATATGTGTATATATACATCTATAAAACAGTAGCTATAAAAATAACAAGTTATTGCTCCGTGAAACAGCCTGCATAAATTAATTTTTTAAGTGTTACTCTTGTTTTATTTGAACCCCAGCTTTGGACAGGCCAAGTTAAAATTCAAGAGAAAGCCTGATGATTTCTGGCCACGTCATTTGGCAACACAGGTAAGTTTATATTCAGGAAATCTCCAGATCCTGGCTAGTAAGAGTTTGCTCTACCTTTCCCTTACTGAAGGGTCACTTCAAAGTTAAGGAAAAAACAAATCAAGATGTAATTCACCTACCAATAGTAAAATCACTCTTCTTCACACCAGATATCAGCCCTGATATAAAGATTTCTCTTGTACAGTAATATTCTGTACCTCAGGTTTCTCCCTGGAAGCTGTCTGTGTGAACTCCCATACTCCCCAACTACTGCAGCTGGAGTCAGAAAAAACACTTAATTTCATATTCTCCCTCTAGGAAAAAGAAAAGAAGCGAATCAAGTATTCCCTACGAAAGCTTTTTTACCTCTGCATCTTGAATCCACCCTCTTTCCAAATAGTTCAAAAAATGACCTTCAGGGGATGCTACTGAAGCTACCCAGTCAGACTCAGGGGATGAGCTGGCCTACAACTCAGCCAACATGGGGAGATGGTGTGTTTAGTTCAAGTGTTTACTTGTTAAGATCTTAGTGCTTGGAGGGTAGAGGGGGGTTGTTTGATGCTATGTTGCTCTACTCTCCCTTACTCCAGCACTACTATTTTTAGTAACTAGCAAATGGGTAGCTGTAGGACCTCTCCTATCACCCACAAAGCTATCCAGCTTGAAGTGGCAAAGCAGCCTAACTCATGCATGCTAGTAATTCTTCAGATAGAGGCTTGTGAGCCCAGCCCTGCTTGCCCCTGCTGCAACGAACACTTGTTATATGCACTTTAATGCAGTAGGCAGAAGGGCTTTTTTGCCTTTGTAAACAAACCTCTGATGGAAATATTGTAAAATAAAGCTGAATATTTTCTCTCGTTGTAATCCTTATTGCACTGTTATTTACATCCCTGTCAGCTCTGAGAAAGCACAGGAAAACTTCCATATCCTAAAAAATTCCCCTCTACCACACGTGTACAAAACTGGTGATTATGTTGTTTTACCCAGTATTTCCCCCCAAAATCACAAGCCATCAGACTTGGTCAAGACTTACATTTCCATACCTACTACCAGGTTCAAAAACTTGACACAACATATTGATATACAAAAAGTAAAACTTGATCACAAATTGATATACATGGAGCTGTAGAAGAATCAACATATTTGTGTTCTTAAAGAAAAAAATTCTCAGAAGCAACAGTAGGTAAATTCTGTTAAATATGCAATTCAAACTACGTACAACCGCAGTTACTCAAATCAGAAATCTTGGGTGAAATACATGCACGTGGTACGTGACATACTGGCAGTGGAAAGTTCTGCAGGACAGGCTATGCACAGAGAAGTGCTGGAGCTGGGCCCATGGCTCATTTCAGAACTGATGTCAAAAAGTCTTGTGAGATTTCTCAGCATATGCAGTGCACACTGCACAGCTTGTCTCCATTCAATACTCCTGGAGAGACACTATGATGTATTATACTAAGCTTTTCATTCCATTAATTTATACCCTATGACATCATAAACTATAGATATTTAAAAATTCAATTTAATTTGTAAGACAGAAATATTTAATCTGCTAAAATATGCCTGGTTATGTTATATGGCTTTTAAAAGTGAAAAAAATACAATAGCAATATGCACAGAATATCCAACATAAAATAGAATGAAAGTAACATGCTGGAGTGAATTCATTACTAACTGAAATCCTGCCTTTACACCACCACCCCCCCAAGTTAATTAGTAACTGCCAAATATTCCTTTTATGTATGACTCAGCATAAAACTTTTGAGTATTTGTACCTCAATACTTTGCAAATTAATTTTAAAGGTTTTGGCAGGATAAACCTTACAAGCATAAACTTGCAAAATATTCAAGCTGCTGTTTTGTCTACTTACAAAAAGCAGAACTTCTCCCTTTGGTTCCACAGTCACATGAATGGCATTTAATAATATATTATAAAAAAAACTTGCCGTGGTTTAACCAGGGCAAAAATAAAGATACTTCTTGCTGGGGCACAAAACATTTACGTAAATAAAATAAACACAAAAGAGAAACTTCTCCATGCATAAATAACACTGAAGACAAAACAGATACTAAAACCTTAACCCCATCCCTCCCTCCCCATCCTTTCAGGTAAAACAGGCGTTTTCCCCTTATCTCTCTATTATATTAAATATAGAATAGTTAGGGTTGGAAAGGACCTTAAGATCATCTAGCTCCAATAATCTCAAATTATACAGACGATGGTAAATAAAAGAGTGGAATAAAAATATGCAACTTTCAACCTCAAGGAAGATCCTAAAACTAAGCCCCATTTGTATAATCTCTTAAATTAGGATTGTCACCTGATGACTAAAACAACAAATTCTCCATTATAAGGTGATAGCTAGCACCTCTAGTAATTTAAAGACATCCCATTTTCCTTGAGGTTAACCAGAGAGCAAATCAAATAATCCCACAGAGGATTCAGAGCATGCTTGACCCATTACTGAAGTGTTAAATTAGAATTTCAAAGAGTAATAGTCACCCTTCACAGAGATAATTTTTAGTTCTTCCTCTGTGAAATGTGAAGTTAAGTCAATAGCCAATGTTTTCTCTCATAATATAAGCAGACAAAAATATCGCTAACTCAAAACAATCTAGGTTGATTCTTGTTTAATCAAATAGCAAAAGGCCATTGCTCCAACAGTTTAATAGTAGAGTTCTCTCTAGCATTTCCTACAATTTCAGTATTAATTTACGACTCGGGTAAAAGCAGGCATTTAGTTTACATCTGATGAAGTTAAATACATAAATACGTTTTTATTTCTTTTCCCTATGCAATCCACAAACACCAGGGAATCTAAATTCTGCATGTGGAGAAAGCAATGAGGGTTGACTCCATTTTACAGCTAAGAAAGTGAGAGACACAGAGATCAAATGACTTGTTTAGTACACCTCTGGCAAACCTGGCATTGAAGAGTAAGATCCTGGTGCTCTAGCAGAAGGACTAGGTCCATCCCTGCCATTACCCATGTAAGATCATTCATGCAGATATAACTATAGGGAAATTCCTATCACATGCTGGGGCAAACACTGACAGCCCCCAAATTCTACAAGTGCTTCCTGCCACAGCTAAACTATCTGTTGATTAAACAAAAGTTGTTCAATATGTTTAATTTTCATAGCTGACCGTCAGACAGCCCAAATAAATTGTTTCACTTAAGAACAGCAGAAGCTTGGCACAGTAAGTGCCATAGAGCCCATCACTGGCATGGCATAAGAGTGGCTAATATTACCCAGCACCATTAGCAAAGCAACAGGACAGAACTAAAAACTGACAATACAATCAGTGCAAACTATGACATAGAAATAAACACACACACAGAGAAAAAAAAAAAAACTGTACAGTTTCAACTATTAAAATATTAAATAAAAAATTATGTTGTTGCAGGTATGCACTCCCACAGAAAATCATGCTGTACTAATGTATTCAGCTCCTCGTGACATTGTCTGTGTAAGAGAATACCAGTTCCGTTTTACTGACTTCCTTCCCTGCTAGTGATAAGCAAAATGAGTTAAAAACCAATAAACAGTGTTGCCTTTACATTCAACTAATGCCAGCAAGAAATATTTTCAACTAACAGAAAAAGGGTTGACCCAATATTGGATTTTACGTTTTCGTCTTTCTCATATTGCTTGTTAGTTAAACCTTTCAGCAAGAAAACCTCCTTTTCCCTTCTCAGAATCTTGTGTCTCTAAAAATGTCCCTCCTCCCCTGAGTAAATACTAAAGGCAGGCTCACAACCTTCCTTTCTCAGCTTCTGCAACACAACTCGACTAAAAATGACTTATACAAGTGTAACAGAACAGAGTACAGCTCATTATGAAAAAGTTATTGCTGTGCTCATACAACAGTATTTCCACACAATCAGAACAGTAAGAACAGTCCCCAAATCACATAAACAGCAAGAATTCATGGCATATGGCCCTTCCCACCCTAGCAGAAAATAGTCACTAGTGGGTTTAAATATTTAAAGGTTTATTTCTACCTTTGCCAGACATGTTAGATACAGTTCACATTTTTACTTCTCATTTGCTCTGAGTTAATATGCTTTGATTTGATCTTTTCAGGGTTTTGAGAATTCATCAGTTTTAAATGGTACTTCACACTGACCTTATCAAAGGATTTGGGAAAAAAGATGGCATACACAGTGGCAACCGTGTGAAACTTTAATCTGTATTGTATCTCTGTAGTCAAATGTATCCATTTAATTATGGACAATGATACCTCTGATACAAGGAACAGAGCTGTGCCTATAATGGGTTTTTCATTTCAGCCACTTAACAGAAAAAAAAAAAAAAAACATGTACTTTAAACTGTTTCAAGTTGTGCAAATACTCAATTCACAGGGAAAAAAAAGCCCTTGTTTCAGACAGCTTACCCTACTTCAACATGAAGTGAGCTATCTCAAAGCATTAAGAGCATCCACAAGGGGATTTAATTGCTAAATATATCTGTGAATGTATACCTTAGCTTTCTTTGCAGTCTGAGAAGACAACCTTTTGCATACGTAGTAGATAAAAAAATATATATCTTAAAAGTAGGCAAGTGAATAAATACTGCTCTTTAGTGTAGGGCACACACAATAGATAGGGCAATCACAGCAGTGTGTGGCAATCTGCCCTCCTGTAAGATGGACATACCCCATTTCCATGTGCTGGTGCCCATGTAGGTACCTAGCCCTTGCAGTCATTCCAGGTGAAGCAGGTGACTTTGGGAGCCACTCCCCACCATAGCTGTAAAATGATGGCAACCAGCCCTCTCCCCAGTTTGGAGCAATGGGAAGAGGCAGGGCTGCCCTGGAGCACCAGGGTAAGCTGCAGCTCATGGGGAGGAAAAACAGGCATGAGGAAACAGACATGCTGTACAACCCATCATGAGCTGACCCTCTGCCTGGGGCAACTGCCCAGTGAGAGCCCTCACCTTGCACTCTTGCAGCTACCCACTCTGAGCAGTACCCAATAGCTAGACCATTTCTCTGTGGTTGTTGAGTGTTTCTGTGAATCTAGCCTCAAAATCCAAAACTTTTAATTTCAGAATTTCCTAAGTGAGCAATTTCAGCATTTCTGATTAGTGGGGAATTTTCCTCTCTTCCTCAACAAAGCTCCTTAAGAAATTCAAGCCATTCAACTAATTTATAGCTTAAAGCTAATCAAAAGTATGTTTTCAGCATGTCATTCCCCTTCAAAACAAAAACACAAAAAAATGTCCAACTAGTCTTACAACCATGGACCAAACTGTCCTGACCCAAAACATCCCCCCTCCTACATATGATGCCTGGGGGCTTACTGATGGCAAAGGTGAAGGAGAATGGACTCTCCCAAAGCTTTATCAGATTGCATCAAAAGACAACAACACACAAAACACTTCTCCTGGAAGCTGGGGGCGGAAGGAAATAGCTCAGAAATTGAGTGATGAAGCAAATAAGAGGAAGACAAAGTAGGAGGCAACTTCAATAACTGTTACTGGAATCAAGCTCATCAGCAGCAGGCTGTTACTTTTCTTGTTTTTTCCCCTCTTTCATTTAAGAAGTGCCCACAGTATCTAAAACAGGACCAGGCCACCATACGCACGGCTCCGTGCCAACATTCAGAAATGAACACACATTATTGTGTACCAGATGTGCTATACACACAGTATATTTGACTAACCAACAAAAGTAGAAAATTAAAAGAACAAGTCCATTTCACTGGCACAAATCCTGTGCTGTACAGTAGTGGTAGTAGTGTGATTGGGGTGTTACAGTGGTAGAATAGTATTTCATATAAAATGGTCCAATTTGAGGTCATTTCAGGGTTTTTTACTTCTGTACCTTTGTCTTGAGTATGATTTAAGTCTGGAACCATAGTGTTATACAGCAGACTTGCATGTATTGATTCCTCAAATATTTCAGCATTGATTAATAGCTTAGAACTCGGACAATGACATAAGAGTGAGCTCATGAGGAAGGGAAGGCTAAAATCACCCAGAGACAAGGAAAATTCTAAACATCAGTAGTCACGCATTAAACTGCACATATCATCAGCCACACATAAACCCTATTCTATTGCAGGATACATTCTAGAACTTACATACTGTAACTCCAGACAAGAGTAAGTTTTACATGAGTCTGTTCAGCAGGCCTGAGCAATAAAAACACAGTTAACTAGGATCTGTGAAGAGAAGCCAAGCAAAAAACCACAACTGAAAACTGAAAGGCCATAAAAATTAACCCAAGTGAAATTTCATATGTGTTGGCCACCTACTCTTAGAGAAATGTAGATGTTTTTATCCCATTTTAAAATACTACTGAACTGTGGCACCACACAGTAATTTCAACTTTAAAACCTGAAGAAATGTAGGAGACATCTCACTTTTATAACAGTAAAACAAGTTCTTGGAGATTGAAGGACAAAGGAATCCAATGCAGAAAGAGATCTTCAATTCCACATTACTTGCAAAGATGATGATTCAAAGTTTAAGTGAGAGTATGCAAATATGAGGAAAACATACTAAAAAAACACGAATGGAAACATTTTAACTCCCTCTGACACAACTGGTGTTTCCCCTCAAGGATAAACTGATTTGCAATGCCTACTATAAAACTAACTCTTTTCTCAATTCTAATTTCAGATATTCCTAGATTGTCTATTGTTGCCATTTAAAATACAGAGTTTGGTGTATCCAGAATGTTGTAGTTTATTGAACTGGGATTGTGAAGGAACAAAAGTGCTGGTAATGAAAAAAGGGAAGAACCTAGACTGTAAAACCAGAGATGCTGGAAAAAGAGAACAGAGCATATTCTTAATTTATCACAGCCAGAGTTGTAAATAGTTTTACCAACACACTTGCACACTGTCAGATGCTGTGTATGTAGTAGGAGCGTCAGAATCCTTTCTTGCTTTGCAGCAAGATGACTAGAGAGGACTTAGTAAAACATTTTGAATGGTTAAATCTCTTCAAAATGATACCATAAAATTCACCAATATTTCTAAATAATTTTAAAACTTTTGTGACATATCCAAGACCTTTCATATGAATTTTTCAACACCCAAAGTTTGTTTTAAAAAGAAAACCTGCAGTTTCTTCCCAGCCCAGTTAATATAAGGTAAATTAATCAGATGGAAACACACTGTGCCACACTTTATACTAATCAGCTGCAAATTCAGTTACTATTCTCGTCACATAAGTCTTCTGAGCCTAACATCCCAGCATTGTGACATTATAAAAATTCACCCACTTTAATGTACAGAAATATCCATGAACTTCAAATTATTGTACTATAATGCTGTCAAATAAACAGACTATGGGAATTCGATTTCCAGAAAGCCAAGGCAAAATTTACTGGCCCTAATCTGAAATACCAGTGTCATTTTCAAGCCCTGTATTTAATTAATACTATTTACTGTCAACAGCCAAGCTGGATAAATATTTCACTCTTCCCAATTCAGGGGCTAAAGGCAGGCCCAGAGGAAAATCTGCCCAAGCAAATGCATCTCATCTTCTTTGGTGATGCAAGTGCTCAGTTGTCCTGTTCTTGACCTCTCTAGAATTCCCAGGTTCCAATACTGATGGTACAATGTCATCAATCTACATTTAAAATATATATTGATTTTCCACGAATGATAATGACAGCTATTTCTCTGCAAATGTGTACATACTATACCTTTGATCATATAAAAAAAGGTTCCTATCAAGGTAAGAAATTAAAAAATCTTAGCAAAGCCCATTACTAAGTCAAAACCAATATTTTAGAAGTGAATAATTCAAGTTAGCAATCTCATTTTCTAAATATCTTTTTATCTCACTAAAACCAAAATGTTAAAAATAATCTTCCAGAATATAGCTACATACAAAAGGCAAGCTTCAATCAACTGAATGACAAGTGATTTCATCAATTCTGGATACACATGAAGTTTGGTTCCATCAGTTTAGTAAAAAAGTTCACTGACAGAGCACTCCATTTAAATCAATTCACAGTAATTAATGAGCTTTATATATTTAAGAATTATTTACTCCACATTTATAATGAAATTGAACATCGTGGCCTCAAAACTAAAGTACTTTAAAAAACTGCTTTCATTATTAGCAAATCTAGTTCTGCTAGCTGCAAGCATGATGAGATTTCTCTTTACAATACTCTTCATTTTCATCAATTTTAAACCAAGTGCAATGTATTACCTTTGTGCAAATTTCAACTTTTCCCACAAATAAAACCCAAAGATTTCCATAAGCTCCCTTTTCCAATTTTGGATGCATACATACAAAAGAAAGGAAAAAAAAAAAAAAAGACCAACCAAAACCACCAACTGTGGGGTGCAATTTTATAAATCTTAATAGATGCTCATTTCTCAATACTTCTGTTCTCATTGTACCACCCACACAGAACTTCACTCTCAGATTAAGAGTATCATTCTAACGCTGATTGCATTAAATTCACTATAATCAAGCATCCACTTCTGCAGGCGTCTTTATAGGCAATTCATGTTAACTAGCGTCACCACTAGAGTGACTGAAAACAGAAAAATCTCATCATATTTCATGCAAAGCAACTCCCCTGCTTCAAGGTCTAGGAATGGGAACACATTCCCTTTATCAC
This sequence comes from Forpus xanthops, assembly GCA_032466535.1. Lineage (NCBI taxonomy): Eukaryota > Metazoa > Chordata > Aves > Psittaciformes > Psittacidae > Forpus > Forpus xanthops. Next base: position 11,649 of record JASSUY010000287.1, on the reverse strand, counting down.
AATCCACTTCAACGTAAATTTAATATCTCTCTCAGATGCCTCTGCAAATGAGATGACCTGATTCAGTAAAGATTATCCATACCTGTGATCAATTTCTGCATTTTTTTTCAGGTATTTCAGAAACACAGCTCCTGTGGGAATTGAGGTGCTCTGAACTGACTCTCCAGAGTTTTAGATAGGCACCAACCCAGTTTGGGTTTGCATGCTGATAGAAGCGAGCTCTCTGTTATCCAGGCTTGATGTTTACTACCCTCACTTGCATAGGCCCCTCACTTGCATCCGTAAGCTAATACTGAAGGCTCTTAAAACTCGTTTCAGTAAGGCACTCTATTTTCAGTACCACACTTTATTTTCTGACAGCATTCTTTTTACACACAGATGTATGAGGAGGACACAGTCAAAAAAGAGACATCTGTCAGAATTTTCTTTATCTACTACTGCTGTAAACAACAATAAGAAGCACTATAACTCAGAACAAAGAGACACACAAATATTTTCTATCTATCATACTTGACACTAACTACAACACAAACGCCAATGAAATCACTACAAAGTTAGATTGAAACAGACTCTCCAGATAAAGAGTGACAGAAAACTGAGATTTCTCTAATCTATGCTGCTTTTTTTGCTGCAGCAGGCTCCTTATAAAGCAAGCCATTTCATGAAAAAAAGAAAATGAGAAAGCAGGCAGGGGAATGTTTTCTGACTGAAAACTTCATACTAGGAACTAAAATTAGTATTTTTAACTGTTCAGGGGGGTTGTTTTGTTGGTTGATTTTTTTTTAAGTCTAAACTTCTCACCATTCTAATCGCATGGCTTTTGGTACCATACAGCAGCTACTTCCCACCATGTTAACTAACATTCCAAGGGAGCACCACAAATTCTGTCTTCTCTATTCTTTCTTATCAGTTCATATACACATATTCTAAAGCCATTTAACCAGTCCAAGATTCACACTCTTATCTGTTACACCATAAAAATAGATCCAGTAAGTATTAGGAGTGGTTTCACTCTCCAGGAAACTCCATACAGTTGTAGATCAGCTGAATATGCACAATTTCAGTCACAGTGATGGTACAGTCTCACAAGACACAGTCAAACTCAACATCTATTATTCCACAAGCAGCTCCAGTCAAAAGACAAGGCCCAGATTTCTTAAATGAAACTCCAACTGATATATCCTTCAGACAGAAGTACAATTTCAGATGGGCATACTGGTTAAAATATCTGATAACAGATCTGATCTTGTGATAGAGGTGAACTTCTGAGTATCTCCTCATACTCAGCAGGACTGACATTCTGTACTGTATATTCTGAAAGCAACGCAAGAATTTCCACTGACTCAAAGGAACCAATATTTTAAACTATTCCTTGTCTTATGCAACCTACTTTTCCTGAACTAGCACATGAACACACAGATAACTACCCACTTCAGGGCAAAAGGGTATTTCAAGTGCAGAACTACCTCTCCACTTCATCCTTGCCTTTCATGGGATCCATTTTTTACAGAGGTTTCTTCCTTACTTTCATCACCATAGACTTCATATGCAAATATTTATCTCCTATTTGCTCTTTTTAAAGGTTTTGAACTTACCAAAACAGCAACTATGCTTTTTGGACAGTAGCTATAAAGGCACAACATTACTTAAAAGGCAACTCTAATGCAAACTGCTTTTTATTTGAATATGCACCTTCTTCAATCTTTACCTAATGCATTTCTTTTTTTAATGAAAAATTATGATTGAGAGTTGACAGCAAACATACTATCAACTTGACAACAAGATTTCCTGTTCTCTTTGGAGGATTACATTGGCAGTTACATTTGTGTCTGCCCATGTTGCAGACACTTTGCTCATTCTGAGTCCTAGTCACCAAAATAATTAGAAAAAAAAAAAAAAAGGCAAACAGATTCCTCCTATTACCTTTTTTTTTTTAAGCAATTTGCTTCAATGATCTCAAAACCAGCTTATTATTGAGAAGACCTGCACATGCACATTATGATCATCATGCAGCCCAGATAAGTAGTGTAAATAAATAATAAGTAATATAGTGTAGGTAATAAGTGTAAATAAGTAATAACATCTACATGGGTGAGCATTTTCAAGTTATTATGATACATAAACAAACTATTAACCAGCATTATAAACTCCATTGAACGCAATGAACTACGAAGTGTTTTATCAGAACAGCCAAGGGAAAAGGCAGGAAAAAAAAAAGAAAAGCACTGGAAAGCTTCCTAATCTGTTTCCATTCACTGATCCTAGAAAAATCAGTAAGTTCAAAGAAAAGCACTGTTAGCTTGCAAAAACTGCTCAACATAATTAACAAAAGAGGAAATGATACTTCATGTGGACATACATAATTCTTCCCATAAGCGGTTGGCATTTTGTAAACAGTTATCCCCCAAATAACTAAAAACCTTTTCAGCAGGCTCATTTCCCACCTCTATATTTAGCATGTAAGCCTCAAAAATACATATTTCTGACCTTAATAAGTCACTCTGTGTGTTAAAAGACAACATTTATTCACGAAACCCTGAAAAGGCTCTCACATAAAACCTGAAATGCATATTTGTAAAAACTTTATACCAAGTGAGTATTTTGATATATTAAACATACCTAAAATAAGACTCCGGCATTTATAGTCTACTTTCTTTCACAGCACTACCAAACTATTATTAGTCTTCATTTAAACAATCCGCAGGGGTCCCTTTTTCTAATTCTCAGTGGTATTATCCCTTCTTGTAAGCAGAGTTAAACAGGCACAGCACTGCCTGATGGAGTCATCAGACAGTAATTCTTGAGCAACAAGCAGTTTAAGTCATCAGTGCCATTATACTGATTTCGACCCTCAATTTAAGTAATTTATTAGTGCAGATAGTTGGATAGAAAGGCTTGTATAATTTCATACTCAAGCTCTGCCATAAGACAGACCATAAACAGCACCTTTGAAAAATGTCAATTCCTTTTATAGTATAAAATATCAAACAAAGTTAAGGTGTGAAAGACCATCACATGTTGACCCCTTCAGCTTTCCTCAGCAGAATGCCCCATTCCTGGTTTGGCACTAAAACAAGGTACCTGCTTCCATAACCAGTCTGAGCACTATTTTTTAAAATCTCTAAAATGCTGGTATTTCAACTCACTATATAGTATCATACATTACTTAAAACCAAGGCTTGTTCTGCTGTCTTAAATTGATTGTGTGGGTACATCTCTCATCAAATTTCCCAGTGAAGAAGACAAAACCGTAACACAATCCAATTAAATGCAATAGGATACAGACAACTCACCAAGACTCAGCAAGGCAGGCAATGAATTCTAGGGGCTGTGCATGTGGGGGGCCTCACTGCTCAGATACATCTCAACCATGCTAGGAACAAAATTGAAAGAAATATATTAGTCATTTTTTGAAAGCAGACACAGATAAGTAAAAAATAGGAGACTTAGCACATGGCAATTTTAAGCATAATACAAGAAGGGAAACAAACTCTGCAGAGCATTATCTGCTTTTCCAGACTTAACTGCAACCCCCTTCCAGTTGCACAATCACTCCAGGCACACAACTTCCTCTCTACCTGCTGCCTACTGCAAATTCACAGTGATAGCAACTAAGATGTTTACATTAGCTTACACAGTACGCAGCCTGTATTTTCACAAAAGAATCTGTGTGAACTCTCTGTGAAAGCGGCTGGTTCCTTTTTTGGTTGACTGCTTGGCTGGTTGACTTTATAGCACATCAGTTTCAAATCTCTAAAAAGAAGAAACTGGTGTTCTTATAAAATGTCTTTCAATCATTATAAAAGGTTGTACATGCAGAAGCATGTTTCTTCTCTGAATCTGCACTTAACAACACTCCTGACCCAAGTGACAAGTATCAGAGGACAAATAAACAGAAAGCTTGTCATTAGTATAGAGCTGAAGAGTCCAGTAGAGCAGAACACATATGCTGCACAGGAATACACGTTTCTTCAGAAAGAGGAGCATGCCACTACCCACATAAATATTATACCTGCATTTTTGTTTGCAGGTCAAACAGTATTTTATGTAAAATGTATCCAAGCAATATACCAAAGAATATTCTACCTTCTTATTCTGACAAACAAAAAGGCAGATCATAAAGAAAATGGAAGATACACTACAAAAGTCACCAACATAAAAAAAGTGCATTGATTATGCCTCAAGAGAAGCAGAATTTAGAAACAACTTTGTTCTTTCTGTCATTTCTGCATCTCACAGAAACCTTCTTCAAACAAACTCTGCTTAAGTTCTCTCAGTCACAGGCAGGTTACCAGTACAGTAGCAGGCTATTCAGAGGTACCACTAACAAAGAAATATTCTTCTATAACATAAATACAGAGCAGATATAATTAGATTATTTCCTCAGCACACAAGCTCTACAGATCACAAACATGGAATTTCAAGAGGGTCCTCCTTGACAGAAAACATCATCCCATATAAGAATAAAATTTAAGGTAAACCACTACTACATTTAGGAAGATTTACAGCACCTGTCAGACACCTGCACTTCACAGGCTGATGTCTCACCAGTAAATGGGAGCTGAAGCCCCAGACCATACTAGGGAGACCTTTTCCACAGAGAAGCAATAATAGTAAGAGCGCCTGTGGAGAGAGAAGCATTTCCCCTGCTGCATGCGAGTGAGAATGACTACTTTGCTACCATTTTGTTTCTTGACAGCTAGTGTGGCTGCTCACTGCTATTTTCCTTCTCCTGATTTATTTTTGGGTCCCAGTTCCTGATCTACATGACCTCCAGTACTGTGGCTCTAAGGGTCTGAACACAAGTAACACAGCCCCTGACCATTATGCTGCAGCCTACAGAGTGCCATGTGGCGATGACTGAAGTGACAAGTTTTGCTGATTCTCATCTGTTCTATTCATAAAATTTAATGATAACACCATCTGAAAACAAAGACCAGAGTAGAAGCACTGCCTTCAAAATACTACTAATGAGATCTCTCTTTCCAAATAAAACTCTTGAATTACACAGCAATTAGTGACAAGCATATGTACCCAAATAGATATAAGATCTGGTATAGTCCAGAAGTATTCCTCCAACTGAACTAGACTGTCAGAGAAAAGTGATGAACATGAAGTGATGGACAATGAAATGACCTATTATTTCTTTGCCTACTCAAGCCCTTTCTGAAGCTTGAAATAAAGGAAAGGCAACTCTGCAGCAGCAGGCAATGCTGGTACCTATGCAAATTCCCACTCACTTCCATAAGAATCAGGAGGTTATCAGGATGCCTCTCAAAACTTAAAAAGAAGCCACTTTTGCATAAATAAAACCATCATTCTACACACTTGCTATTTTCCAGCACCACCATGCAATGCTTCATCACACTAAAGGAAACTTTTAAATGTCAAATAATAATTAAAAGCAAATTATATAGCCCAGAGTAACAACCATCCTCTAACTTCAGACCACTTTACATTGTTATTTTCCATTCATGCACACTCATTTCTTTCTTTCCAAGTGCAAAGGGACATCTGCATTCCGGGTACCAAAGATGTGCTATCTCCTTGCTGCATGAAAACTGTGAGTTTTGAACAAGACACTGTTAACAACTTTACAAACTACAGTTTAGCTAAAAGGAAGTGGCCAACTACCACTCTCAGACATACTGGAAGATACCATCAGTGTGCAAGCTTAGTGATCATACTTTTTCATCTATGTGAAGACTTCAGGTTCCCTTATTCTTATATTAAGAAAAGGTGCCACAAATAATCTCGCCATTGTGCAGTTAACACTAACTTCACACAGAACTAGCAATAAAGTAGTTTGAGGCCTCATTAAAAATTCAGTATCTTTGTATCAAAGCAAGCCATGATTCTTAAGAAAAAAGAAAGCTAACCAAGTAAAAGTATGTTTGCACTGCAAATGCCAATACAAATTGGCAAGCAATTTAACAAGGAGAGGGAAAAAAAAAAAAGCTTTAAACTGTGTTATTAAAGCTACATTTTATAGCCAGTAAAGTATCAACAGGTCAACTTTTAAGATAAATCAGCAAGTATTCTGGACACATTGAAAAAAAATTATATTTGTAGTTGTAAATTTTTATTTTGGAAAAAAAATATTTAGATTTGAAGAAAAGCTTTTCTCATTGAGAATATAGCTTAAATCTGCTAAAATGAATCATGTATTTATCTATACACACATCTTCCTCCACTAAGAATCTACTTTAGGAAATTGATAGAACAGGAGGGCAACACTGTTCATGTCTCTGGAGACCAAGGTACAAATCTGTGTAATGCTAACAAGTGAAATTAGTTGACAATAACCACATTTATTCCTGAGAATAACATAAGGGGTTGGTCAGCAGGTCCCGACATTAACTTTTAAATAGTAAAGAATAAAGAGTCAAGAGCTATCTTGTGAACTCAAAGAATGGTGGAAGAAGAATGAAGAAGAGTCATCTCCACTGTAGACTGAACGATACCTGAACTCTCAACCTGCCCAAGTATTATAACTTATGACCTTGGTATTGGGCTGGTTTACCTTTTAAATTTGATTCTATCACACAGGAATATGATGAATTTGTAAATTCATGAAAATATCTGGAATGAAAGTGTCAGTATATAGTATTAAATTTATTCATAGGCAGACTTTCCTTCATTCTCATAGAAGTTTTCTTTCTAAATGCAATTTAGTACCTCCTACATAATCCGTGAGATACAAACAGAAGACATATTGCATTGTTTTTGAGTGATTCTCTTCAAAATCCATGGGGCAAGGCTCATTAGAGATCAATACTGACAGCAATGGAAAACTAAATCTGTTCACACACAGATGAATTACAGCATAGGCAGTGTAAGAGTGAAATTCCATAATAATTCTGACCTAAGAAGTAAAATGTTATTTCACTTTCCATGCCCATTCTTCAATCCCGGAGTTTTCCACTGAGGCAGCCAATAAAGCAGCCAATTGTGATATGCCCACTATAAATCCTACCAAAGAGCAACAATATGTCTTACACAGCTCACTAAAAAAGCATCAAAATAGCAACTCTTAGTCATCACTACATCAGATATATGTTCTCACTATGTCCCAGTATCCCCCCACACAGAAGCTCACATGATCTATGCTACCCAAGATTTATGGTTAAGTCAAAACATTCAGTCGATATTTTAATTAATTTGTCACCTATACTTTCTGTCCTTTCATTAATACATTAATGGCTTCCATACAATTGGACTATATTAGCAAAATACAAATTACCCTTTCCAAACAGCAAGCAACTTCTTGAAGCTTAAAAACAAACAGAAAAATGTAATCAGGCTTTACACAAAGCCTTGCCTCTTAGCTACAAAATGCAAACGCACATTACAAGAGGCTTCTAAATATCTAAGTAATCTGAGCACAAAGAGAGAATGAGATTTACCATCACTTACAACTGCTAAAATGACAGCAAAGCAAGAATATCTGCCAGTAACTGTATTAATGGGAGATTGTTATGGAAGCCATTTAAGGAAATGCAAGACTTACAATGCAGAATGATGCAGCTGCAGAAGAAAAAAAAATGTGCATTGTTATATGCTGTTGCATGGCTTCAGACATGTACATTAATGAACTAACGTCAAACTTCAAAATGTCAAGCACCTCAGTGACCATATACTTTCCATAGGAATTGTGCCTATTTTATTCCCATAAAGCTCTTCAGTAAAATTTCCATGAGTATTTAACTTGAATAACATGCAATTTCCACAGAGCAAGATTGAAAAATCATAAACAGTAACAGAACGCAGTGCAGTAAATCCACCACATTCAAGACATATTTTTCAAACTATTCATCAACCCAAAGTAATTGTAGAAAATCAGCAGAAATATTCCAAACACTCAGGAGAGGAAACGCTGTTCTAGGTAATAAGTAAATGCAGGATTGAATATAAGAAAATTCATTTCTTCCACTCACTTTTTTCATCATGTAAATGCTATTTCTGAATACCCACAACACTGACAAAATAGCTTTCATTGAAAAATCTGGGTTTAAAAATTCCCTGTCTGGGGGGAGGGGGAAGGGCCTGTTTGGTTGGGTTATTTTAATTTTGTATCCAAATTGATTAGACTATACAAGCTGCCATTTTTCATGTCACATTTCCACTTGTTATGTTTTGAAAAGGCTAAGATATTGAATTGTTAAAAATAGGGAGTGCTTGCATAATGCAAATACTGCTGACAAACTACTAACCGTAAAACTGGTAAGATGCCTTCGTAATATGTAACCACTGATGTAATATTGCAAATTATTCTTACTATTCAAAGTTGCCATTTCACCAGTATGTATGCCTGCGCAAGATGCTATTCAACATGGAGCAGGAGTCCTGGCAACTGTATTTATTCCCTGAAATCTTTAAATATTATCAAAATATAATCTATAATAAGCATGTGAAATATACATTATCTCAGCTCAATTATCGTGATCGGTAAAAGCCAAAGAATACTTCTATAAGGCTTAAAATTCCCAGGAGAAGAAGAGCTCAGATCCTGTTTGCAAGCACACAATGGAATCACAGCTGACGATGCACATCTTTTTCTGGATGTCTCCATATGCTCAGGAGGGTATTTCCCACCACCCCCCCTACACCCACCCCCTCCTTCTTCTTCCTCCCTGTTTTTCCCTCTCCGCCTCCCTTGCTCTCAGCATTACATTGAAGAATTCGTCATTATCCGCTGCCAGGAGTATGAGAATGTTTCAACAACTAACAAAAATAAAGTAGTGCAGTGAACTTCACCTCATTTAAAAATAAAAATAAGGGATCCTGCCAGAGTAGCCATCTGTAAGTTAAGCAAGAGTAGAAAATGGGCCTATGAATGGACACTGTAATAGGGCCTTCTACAAAGTAAATATCAGTGTTACAGTTCTTAGTTTAAAATGTGTCACACAACAGTGTATACTGTAGCAGCACACCTAACCTCTGACCTCCAAAGCCAAACACAGAAATAAATGAATACTGTGCATTTTAATGCCTGTAAGAACACAGAAGAAACGTGCGGGTTTAGTTAAATACTTTATACCTACTTGCATACAGGCTGTATTGTTTAGACGGGACAAGCAAACATACAGAAAAATGAACGTGGCAAGAACAGTTTCAGCTCAGTGTTCTTTCTCCAGCACAAATTAGCAGAGGGCAAAGAGAGTTATGTTTATACTTGAATTTGGTACCAGTCTTTAGTTCAGCTTTTTCTTTTCAATGAACTGACAGCATCCTTGAGGCTTAGAGCACATAAGCCCCTGCAATTCTGGTGTCAGGTGCTAGAGAAACTCCAGCTGAGTGCAGAAGCCCAGATTTTGCCAGAGAGACAGTGACATCAGCAACAAAGGCAAGGAGCAGAAGACAGTGGGTACTGGAGCAGCAGCTGGCTTGCTCGCTGACTTTGTTCTTCTTGCTGCAAAACCTGGGCTCCCTGCAGATGGGCTAGCTTTTACTGGCTTTTCTGAGGACAGAGGGGAAAGTTGGGAATGTCAACACTACAGGCTGTTCACATGCTTCTGACAAACCCCTTCAGCCTTAGAATGAGCGAGCTACATCCTAAAGGATTATAAAATATAAACATTCTTAAATAATTAATTTTAATTCAGAGCTTCGGTTTAGTGCAATACACTATATGAGTAAATCCTTTGCATTTTCAAACATTTCCACCAGAAATAATCTTTATTTTCACTCTAACAGTTACAGTTTAAAAATGTAAACAGAATTGCCTTATTCCAAAAGTATCATTCTTGACAGCAATTAAGTATTCCTTCCCCAAATGCCTCAAGTTTCAAATTTAGCGTGGACAGCACCAGGAGGCAAAATGAGGAACACAAGATACACAAGTTTAGCAAAGAAGTGCCTTCAGACTTTGCAGAGACACTGATGAAGCCAGTCATAGATGGATCCTCTCCCTAATAAAGGGCAAAAGCTCAAGAAAAGTTGAGAAATCTTCAGGGCTCATGTGCAATAAAAAGACTATGCTGGCTGAAAAAAAAAAAAAACCCTATGATTACCACCACCTTTATCAGGCATTTATTGCATAGCACTCCCCAAACCACGATACAAACATCTTAAAGAACTGCATGATTCTTCAAATATTTGCACCATGTTAAAAAAGATCAAGTGCTCTTCTTAAAGTTGTTTTCGATCTTTCTGAAGGTTGAGTCCCTAACAAAGTATTTTCTTCAAGGCTGTAGATAATGAAGACTGGCTATGAACATCAAGCTTATCACAGCACTTCTCAACAATTCAGGGATTAACCACTTAGGGGCCATTTACATCTTTCTTTACCTCATGGGACTCAGCAGAGCTGGCTTCTATGCTCCAATCTCCAAATAGCCAAATTATAAATGTGAAAGGAAGAGACACAAATGGCAGTGTCCATAAGTTCTTGTATACATGTCTGTACATGCAGATATGCACAACCCTGGTATATCCTAAGTGTGCCACCACCACAGACATAAATAAGGATACATCCTAAAAAATGCAAAGGAGGTACAGTGCCTACACCAAATTGGATGAAACAACCAATTTCCATTCACAGCAGCCTTAAGTCTCATTGAAGCAAACAAGAGCCCTACTTTGGGGAGGGAGAGTTTCGGTGTCATATTAACAACAATGTGCAACACTGTCATTTCTCCAAGAGCACTCAACAAGCAGAGCAGCAGCTCTTTCCCTTTAGTCACTCCCAGAGGATTCCTGCAAGAGAGGAGCCCACCAGGTGCCCCAACACAGCTCTCTGGCTGTAAAGAGCCAGGAAATTAACTGGCTAGAATAGATTTTATAGTTCAGTACATAAAACCCAAAGGGATAAAAACCAAACGACTGCGTTCAGCCACAATGGCAGCAAGCTATGAACACCACCAACAAAAAGTAATACTTTAAGTAAAAAGACTGGCAGTCTTAAACTACTTACTTATTTACAGCAGCAATAGAGCTCTGCTCTGTCATAGCCAGACACTATATGCTTAGCTCAAACTATACTTAAACAGCATAAAAATATTATTGGTTCAGTTCTAAAGCCTATTCACCTGATTCCTACTACACTGAAAGAAAAGAGGTGGAGGAAAAGATGAAGATAAATACAAACATAATTGATTATCACAGCATTAGCAGGCTGTTCTCCTTTTACAAGGAGACTCTTTCCAGGGTAAATTAGAAGTGTATTTAGCCATCAGGCCCCCACACACGCACACTTCAGACTAACACACTCAAGCTAACAAAAACTTAAGATTCAGATATCGTTATTTCCCAGCAACAACCAGAAACCTTGCTTTTTTTCTGTTTGTGTTATAATTTTATTTTTCCTTTTTTTCTTTTTGTGTTTTTTTCCTCTCCTTCTTCCCCCTTTCCCAACCCTTTTTTGCCAGCCTCTCGGGCAGGTTTCCTGCAGCCAAACTACGCGGCCTGAATGCCCCTCTCTGAAAGGAGAAGCATGTGATTCCCGGCCTGGGAAGAAACGCTCAGGCCCGAGCGGAGGAGAAGGAGCGAGGGGCAGCGAGGGAAGAGGGGACGAGGCGGCTCCGGTTACACCTCACCCCGGGGCCATCGACGAGCGCAGCGGCGGCGGCAGCGCGCACACACCGCCCCCCGCGGAGGCGGGAGGGGCTCAGCACCCGCCCTCCGAGGAGGCGGCGGACACCGACCCAC